>JAFIRS010002229.1:0-238787 GCA_018342105.1 Gonioctena quinquepunctata | reverse complement strand
CAAAAACAAAATATTATTTCTTACCTAAACAGAAACCACCACCATACAAAGGACATCTAGTAACCAATCACTATATTCGTCAGGTTAGATTCAATCCCTGCAGTAGCGGAAAAATTTCCCAGTGGCATTCCTTGTAAGGGAAAAAATAGGGTATATCATAATAAAACGTTTCAAAAGATGCATCAAAGATACAGAGGATTGTGAATATAAAAAATACCTATGAAAAAAATGTTTACTTTTTCCACCCATCTATTATCCCGAAATATAGAACATATTTTACATATCCTTATAATTGAATAGGTATTTCTATCAAGATTTTATTGCACTATTACATCAATATTTGAAAAATGAGTAAGTTATAAATACATTTGATGGGGTTCGATCATAGGGTTCAGAGATAAAAAGGACAGATTTCGCCAAGAATAAAAAACAAAATTTTCCCGACCCCAAGAAACCTTTGTGGAACTTAAATTATAAGAAAAAGAGTTTCGAGGCGGAAACATGAATGAAATCTCATTGGAAAAATGCCAGGATAAAGACGATGTTAAAGGTAGTGAGCCACCCCAAAAAAAGTGAAAACTTCCGATTTGGGACAAGAAATTTTGAAATTGGAAACGGACCTCACGGGACACTGCCCCTGAGGTATATTTTAACATTGTAACCATTTTCAACCGACGAAACCAAAAGGAGGAGGTTTCTGTCGACGCGATATTTTTTATGTATGACCACGCATAACTTTTACAGAGTCCGATTCCGATGATTCTTTTCATTGATGGGGGCATATTCGAAGTTGTCCCATTTGAATTTGAAAAGTCCACCCCTAAGGGAAAAATGGAAAATTTTATCGTTCCCCCTCTGAGTTTTGATCCGTTAACCGATTCTATCAGAAATTTTGTACTGGGTTTTCCGAGATGATTTTTTTATTACCTAGGGATACCTCAAGTTGATCATATTTGGGTCGGGTGAATTAATCCACCTATGGGTGAAAAATGGGGATGATTGATTTTTCACTTGTGAACATTGGACACAAAAGAGTTGACATTGACAGATCGTTATTGTCTTATTTTTTGTTCTCCTATATCCGTCACAAAATAAATTCTATGGAAGGATGGAATTATAAAACAAAGTGATGAAATTAACTAACGAGAGCTTTCAAAAATAATTTATATTATATAACAATAAATAGTTAAGAGATAATCGTATGATTTAACTTTATTTTTGGGAAGTAAGGTGGGTAATTATTTTGGAATTAACGTTAATAGGTAGAAATTAGTATTTTTCAGCCACAAAATTAAAAAAAAAAACTTTTAAAAAATTAAAACGAAAAAATGGAACTGAAAATCCAAAATAAAAAAAACTTCTTAGTATTGATAACTGAGTTTAAACTATAATTAACAAATTTTCAGTCGCGCCAAACGAATAATCAACGAAGATCATTAAATTACTTAAAAAAAATTATCGAATGTCCCCGTTCATCTCTAGGATCATTTTGTACTTTTACCAGCTTGTTTGTTTGGCGCCGACTCAAATTAGTTACTACATTGTTAGAGCTTGTTATCAGGGCTAATAGGGAGGGGTTTTAATTTTTGTTTTCAGTTCCGTTTTTCGTCGGTTTAATTTTTTCTTAAAAAAGTTTTTATATTAGTGATCTTTTCCTCGACTATACCGTATATTTCCATTGTTTGAGAATATTTTTGCCATTTGATTAATTTGTATTGTTGACGTTCAAAATGTATCATATTAAAACTGTTTTTGAAAATGCCTTCATCTGAAGGGGAAAGGATTAAATTTCAATTATGATTGGTGTTGGGATATGATGAGGACTCAACAGGAGGTATGTGGATTTTCCATGAAATGCACCCAGATAGTGAACCTATTTTCAATCTACGTAGCGAATAGAGCAAAATACATGAATTAGAACGTGAGGGGTGCACCAAAAACCCAAGGGTAGACCTACAGTTAATGAAATAATCAACAAGACGAGACGTAATTTTGTCGGCATCTGGGTTTTAGAAAATACATTAATTCCTGATTTGTCCTAGCTTTTTCCTGATATTCAAATAGCCAAAATTTAGACGAGAAGGCGCACCGCAACATTTTGATGAACTTTTGGTAGCGTATCCAGTAGCTGATAACTACGTTTTCATATAATAACAATACGTTTATTCTTCAATTCGTTTTTTTAAAAATACGAACAATAACTTTCTAATAAAATTTTGAAAACAAACCTTTTGTTTATTTGTCACCTCTACCAATTTGACGCAGCTTGTGATATATTTTTGGAATCAGCTCAGCAAGTTAACTCATAAAAAAAAATTGTGGTTCATTTAAAAACCCGATGACGTTCACTGAAGGTAGATCACCCTGTATATTGGTTTCATTTAAAAAACAAAATTGAAATAAAAATCGATCTGTTTCGGGAAATTTTTTAATGATATTTTTAAATTTTACTAATGAATGTATCTTCTTTATGAACACACTAAAAAAGGCGATTTTATAAATAAGATCATTACCTACTACTACAAACTAATGTAACACTTCATTATATATAACAGTTTTAATTTATCCACTATGATCACTATAACAAAAAATACAACAAAGTACAAAGACACATCAAACCGAATACAAAAGAAATTAAAAGAAAATTGGAATGATTTGGCAACGCTTATAGGGGCCAACCGACAACGCGCTTATGTTTACAAATAGATGATATAAACACCTACCGTCATACGTTCAGTTGATTATCTTCGTCGCACGCGTGTAATATACTCATGTAAGTCATACTTTTCTTCATTGTTTGGTCCTCCCTGGCTATCGCATAAGGAGTGCCACGAAATTCAGTGCGCAGTAGACTAAGCGCGTTCTAGTAATATTATAATTACAATCTATGATTTTCGATATGTTCGAAACGTCTTTTTGTTACCCTCAAATGCCGATTTGACGTTTTGTTTTTTTGTTTAAATTTTTCGTGCTTTCCCGAAACTCTATGTTTGTTAATTCAAAACGCCGTCTTTTGACGTTTTGTTTTGTACTTTTTCGATGCGTTCAAAACGTCATCTGTGAACTCTAAAGCGTCGTTTCGACGTTTTATTCTGCACTTTTGATGCGTAACTTTTCGAAATATCGAGAATATTTAGAATACAGCAGTTATATTTTTCGTATTATATCGCGTTATTAGGAAACTCGACTCAAAGAAAATCCAGCCATGATAACGAAAAACAAACCTGATTAGCAATAAAAATAAATACAATTTTCAACTTTCTGAATGCTCTCATCCGAAAATACCTGCTTGATGAAAAATAGTCTAGGTTGCGTAGAAAATTGATGAAAAATCATCTCACTGATAGAAAACTTCTAAATAGAAAAATAATGCAAAGCCAGATCGATAAAACTCGTTTAAAAAAATCAACCATAGCCGTTTTTGCCGTTTTACACTTTTTTCGATGCATTCGAAGCTATTTTCAACAATGCACACGCACACGAACATGCCCACACGCGCGCACGCTCACAGCACACAGACTATATACTTACAGACAGACTTATATACCCTCGTTCTTGGCTTTCAGGAATCTTCGAGCAGTACGTGGAAACATCAAATCATCTGATGTTTGTCATTGAATTCTTTATTTTTATGCATATGGTGTCCTAATCGCAACAAACGGCCATCTAGAGCATACAAGGGTAACCAGAGTAAAAAAGCATGGCTAGCATTTTAAGAAAAACTGATGTATTCAGCCATATATGGTAATAAGATTTATTTAGCGATGATTGGAGAGGTGGTAGGGGATAATATGACATTTATTGAATAAATTATAACACAATGGCATCGACGAATACAGATGTAGACTTGTGGAATTTGGTACGTTTGCGTAGAATTGAATAGAGATACCTATCAAAACGGGCTGGTGGCCGCGAGTGTAGAGGCGCTAGCTGATGCCCTATGGTCCAGGTTCGATTCCCGACACGGCTACTAAAAACTGTAGTTTCGTTGAGCGGGAGGATAGGTGACCAACCGAACATTCTTGGTACCTAGATATCAATCCTCGAACTGTCCACTGTTACCAAACCAGTAGTGCTGAATGACAAAATGCGCACAGTTAGCTAAGCTAAGGTCCCCGTCTTCTTAACACACACAAGTCTCTGACTTCCGAGGGTTGCTTTGCAACTAAGTTGGCGTTAAAACATTTTTCAAGTTACGAGGACACCCAAAACACCTAGGCGCTCATGTATTGAGTAGTCGGGAGAACGCGCCTTCTAAAAATGTAAGTTATTTTATGAATATTCAATTTTCCAATTGAATTCAGTTCGAAGAAACTTCATCTAATTTTTATTGTTCGTACAGAAAATTATTGTTGAAAGTAGACGAATATGTTATATATGTTTTAAATAAGAAATATATGTTTATTTCATTTTTCACTGATAATAATATTGTTGAAATGGAACAAAATAAAACCAAACTACAGATAGCAAAATGGAACTTCCTGAAAAACATTCATATCGAAAACATTCGAGAAAATTACATTATCAATATCTTGTTATGAAAGTAGATGCAAACATTAATCAACAAGAGTCAAGTAACAACTGAAAAGTATTAAACAAGTATTTTTGCATCCCACCATCTTCTTAAAAACGTAAGTTATTTTTTGATTTTTCACAATTATTCCAATTGACTTCAATGCGAAGAAACTTGATCCAAATTATAATTTCGTTGTAATTTATTGGTAATACCGTATGTAATACAAACATTAAATTTTTCAGATGGATCTTCAATCACTAAACGCTTCTTCAATCATCACGGAAACAAAAAACTGCATTAAATTTCAAGACGTACCGAAGGACGTTCCACATGATAGAAAACGCGAAAGTTGTCAAAACGGGGTTCGGGGAGACAGTATCACTGGAGATGGAAGCTGAGAGAGCGGTTTTTCTACCTCGGCGAGTTACGTAAATGTTCCATCGACCATCGAATATCTTTCTATCAAAAAATATTGTTTGGTGTTTCTGGGGTGTATCGAAATTGGCAATTAGAATTCTGTAGCATCATTCAAGATTGTGGAGCGACAAAAGCAGCAGTAGACGGATTGGTATATATATATATATATATATATATATATATATATATATATATATATATATATATATATATAAAATGAGATGAAATTAAGAATTCGGTCACCCGAACAGACGTGCTAGGCACGGGCGAAGTGGTTCGGTAGAAAATGTTTGGTAACAGATTGGGTTTTTTTTTACGAATAATATTTTGTTTGATCTAACATTTTGAAGGTCGAAGATTATTTATATGAAATTTCGGGATAAAGTGAGTTTTTCAAAATGGGTGGTGTTTAAGATGGGATTTTATTGTATCGGTAGATCGAAAGGGAATATATACAGTGTCTATGGAACATGGGACAACTATTTGGAAAAATTGGTATTGGAGGCAACAATTGTTCTACAGGGTAAGTCAAAGCTTTTAGGAAAACAGTAGTTTAACGCTGGCTTTAATTTTACTCTTTGGGGTGAACCACATGTACAAAAATCGTTCGTAGGTATTTATGCAGGTGTATTACCTGTTCTGGTATTGACGCCAATGCACAAAAGTTTTATTAAAATTAGGAATTATCGAAAGCATAAAATATATGGGTTTCACGGGAAATATGGATTTTATTTGTTTTAAAAATACAAGTATGAGCTCTTTTATTGAAATAAATTTGGTGTTGATCGATTTTTCAAATTTATGGTTTTCAATCTTTGGTTGGTTGGTTATTTGTTCATTTTATTATTGTTTTCGATTTTTTTTAACGATGTTATATTTTTTTGTGCTTTTATTCAATAGAAGTATTGAAGATATTTCGTGTATGATTTGAAAATAGAGAAAAAGCAAAAGATAAATTGAATTCAATGTGGAAGTCATTTATTTGAGAAGAAACGAATATATAAATTTATTTTTATATTTAGAAAAAATTTTATTTGAGGCAAAAAATGATATTTGATTCATTGGAAAAGAGAAGTTGTTCAAAAGAAGACCTCGCATGTAAGCCAGGGCCGAATTTATTGTCCTGAAGGACAGGTGACTAAAATTAATCAGTGCCTTACAAGAGTCTTTCAAAATCTGGTGAATTAAATTATTTTCAAAATTTGTGGAATTTGTCGAAAAATCTATTTTTGGCCATTCTGCTGGTGACAGCTGCCCGTATAATATTCAAAATATTATATGTATCCTTTTGGTCTTATTAGAAACAAAAAAAAACAGATAGTGTGGCTATATGGGACATCAGAGAAAGATAGTGATAGTAAGTATGAATTTTTATGAAGAAGAAAAACACGAAGTCGTCTCCACAATATAATATTAAAATCGATTAGGTCAATACCATCGATTATTGAACATGTTTCGAACCTCTATAGGTTCATCTTCAGCATATATAAAAGTATTCTACAATGAAAGAAGAACAAAGACTTAGTTACATGGGTAATATGATACGATAAGTGCTACTTACATGGAGATGAAAAAAAAATTAGTTTTGTAGGTTAATGTTACTAAACATTTTTATATAATTCCCATGTTTATAACGTAGACCAATTGGGAAAATGGGAATACCCCTTTCAAGGGGTGCGTCCCATACTTAAACTTGGGAGGGCCGAAAACTTCAGCCGATACAAAATAATTCGAAGCCATGAGGAAAACAACAAATGCAATGGCGGTGATTGACAGCACATAAAGAGCCAACCATCTTTTTGTTTAAAAGTACGGTATATTATTGAATACTTTTACACTGGTGACCAGAGGCGGGATTGAAAAAGTATAGTATAAGTTTTTCTGAGAATTATAAGAATTTAATTATATATCTTTTCAGATAATTTTTTTTATAGTAACAAAGAGTATGGTCTAACAATAGCTACTACTTGTACAACTGGTGACATCGACAAAATAGTTTTTTTTAGAATTTATTTTTCTTAAAAAATTAAAATAAAAGTCAATACCCAATATTAAAATATGAGGGTTTCGACGATTTTTACAATGGTGACTAGCGGCGGGGGGTTTGGATAACTTTTCAGAGGAAAACAGTGCAAAATTTGGGTAACTTTTCAGAGAAAAACGGCGGGATATGTTTGAATAACTTTTAAAGAAAAAAAGCGCATGTGTTTGGTTAACTATTCAAAGAAAAACGGTGGGATGTTTGGATAACTTTTCAGAGGAAAACGGTGGGAACATTTGGGTAACTTTTCAGAGAGAAAACGGCAGGATATGTTTGAATAACTTATAAGAAAAAAAAGCAGGATGTGTTTGGATAACTTTTCAAGAAAAAACGGCGGGATTGTTTGGATAACTTCTGAGAAAATATGGTTGATTTTTGTTTTGTAGTAAATTGATTATATTTGTGGTTATATATTTTTATATATGTGCATGTTGAGTTCGCCATATACTAACCAAGACATTTTGCAATGATATTGAAGGACCATCAATGGAAGCGTAGAAACCATAGGAGAAGAAGAAAATTGGAAAATTTTGGTAAAATTATTTGTTGATAAAAAATTATATTTTTTAAGGAAATTTTGAAAGATATTTTTTCTGGAAGCACTATTCGGTTGATTTGTTGAAAATATGAACAGGATGTTTATAAAATCAATTCAAAGAAAAATATTTCTATCAATATTCAATTGAAAATGCCCTTTCCACTATTTGGTGTTTCGAATGAAATTTGGAAAAAAATGATTTGATCAGTAGCTGAAGAGATAATAGCGAAAATTAAAAACTTTATTTGAAAGTTTAAAACAGAATGATGATGGAAATGAAGAAGTTTAGATATCAGTTTTTTACATTCAATAAGTGAAATTAAATTTTGGATAAATATCTTTGGTTTCATTTGAGTAATCATTAGACTGATTTCAATATAAAGTAATAGGGCTTTTATATTTCAGGAATTGAAATAATATAGAAATATGACTTGATGGAGCGGATTTAAAAAATCAGGTCTTGGGGAGTTATTTTGTTATAGGATTTTGTTGTTACTAGCGATTTTGGAAAAGAAGACTTATTTTGGGAATTTTGTGGAAAAATGTTTTTGGATTGAGATAAGGACTTGTTATTGGGAAAATGGTTGAGACACTCGTTAGCCCGAAGAAAGAGGATTTTTGGAAATGTGTGTATTTATGGAAAATTTAAATATATGGGAGTAGGAGATTTAAGCTGGTTCTGGATCTCCCCACCACTTATGACCTTACCCCAACGCACGCCCTGACCTTGAGAAGGGTGTTTGGCTGCGATGTGTAAGTGTATCTTTAACCTTGAAGTGACCTTGAGATGTGGCGAGGTAGAACGCACGCCCTGACCTTGAGGAGGTGGGTTTGGCAATGTGTGAGTGATCGTTAACCTTGAAGTGACCTTGAGATGGGACGGGGTAGAGAACATTGCATATAATTTAAGGTGACTGCTGGCTCTTAGGAGGTCTGACATTGAAGGGTAACTCGAGGTCGAGTGGATGGATAACATTGGGAGGGTAGAAGGGCACATAGTCGTACGTGATCGTGTGTAACGTTGTCTGTCCTCCATCTTGAGACGACCTTGAGCATTAGTGGAGTGCATATCGTATGCTTCACCTTGGGATGACCTTGTGCATCGGGGACATATCGTTCGTACCTCGCTTCACCACATCACATTCGAGCTCCTATGGCCTTGACATCGAGTTGAGATCTGTGAACAAGTAAACATTTTCAAGGTGACCTCCATACAAATCACTCTGACGTGGTTCCAGTATGGAGTGAATCGCATCATCACCCTAAGGTTGAGTGGATGGAACCAAATGGAGTGTGACCTTCATATTCATCGACTCACATAGAGTGGAGATTTTGAAGTCATTTCGCATCGAATCGGTCTTGTATGGTGGAGATATTTATCATCATAATGTTTGGGAGAAGAGTATTTCGAATCAGTGTCTCTCCGATTTTCAAGGTTTCTGTATCTTCATGCCATATTTGTCCTTAAATTGAAATAAAAAACCTTTTTTATGCGCATTATCGTGACGTATACACCTGAGGATGTACCCCTTTTTCCATTTTTGACGAGTGCTACTGATGTAACTTCAAAAAGTGAATACCACACATTTCATCTCGCTCGGAAAAAAATTCTAGTTGTGTATTTCTCTCATCATATTAGTTAACAAACAAAATGTGATGACCTTCAGATACACTTCAAGTTTACAATCCTGAGAGTGGCTTTGCTATATGGGATTGCATACATGTTGGCTTGCTAACCTTCGTAAATCTGAATTCTCAAATGCTCACTCTCACCCTGCTCGGGAAAAATTTTTAGTTGTGTATTTCTCTCATCATATTAGTTAACAAACGGAATGTGATGACCTTCAGATACACTTCAAGTTTACAATCCTGACTCGGAAAGATTCTAGTTGATTTTACTCTTCATATCTGTTTAGAAACTAAATGTGATGTCCTTCAGATACACTTCAAGTGTTACAATCCTGAGAGTGGCTTTGTTATATGGGATTGCGTACATGTTGACTTGTTGACCTTCATAAATCTGAATTCTCAAATGCTCACTCTCACCCTGCTCGAAAAAATTCTAGTTGCGTATTTCTCTCATCATATTAGTAAACAAATGGAATGTGATATGAACTTCAGAGACACTTCAAGTTTACAATCCTGAGAGTGGCTTTGTTATATGGGATTGCGTACATGTTGACTTGCTAACCTTCGTAAATCTGAATTCTCAAATGCTCACTCTCACCCTGCTCGGAAAAATTCTAGTTGTGTATTTCTCTCATCATATTAGTAAACAAACGAAATGTGATATGACCTTCAGATACACTTCAAGTTTACAATCCTGAGAGTGGCTTTGTTATATGGGATTGTGTACATGTTGACCTTCATAAATTTGAATTCTCAAATGCTCACTCTCACTCTGCTGGAAAAATTCTGTTATTTCACTCTTCATATCTGTTTAGAAACTAATGTGATGACCTTCAGATACACTTCAAGTGTTACAATCCTGAGAGTTGCTTTGCTATATGCTACATATACATGACTAATAGTTTTCTCAGTATAGACTATGACAATTGCTCACCTCTATTTTTAATCTGTAATGTTATAAAGATGTACTGTTCTTTTGAAAGTTTGTTAGACAACGGGTTCTCTGAATTGAACCATAAATTTCTAAATTTTTTACCTTATACATTATCTGTTATCACATATATAGGTGCTTACTAATATTTTTCAACTTAATGTCATATTTGTGAAACTGTGTTTAAGTCGCTATTTATTTGTTAGTATTTAGTTAATTCTACAAGCTTTGTCAATAAGAATTTGTTTCTTCGACAATAAACTATATTTCTCTCTCTCTCTCTATATGAAATTGCATACATGTTGACTTGCTGACCTTCATAAATCTGAATTCTCAAATGCTTACTCTCACCCTGCTGGAAAAATTCTAGTTGTGTATTTCTCTCATCATATTAGTAAAAAAACGGAATGTGATATGACCTTCAGATACACTCAAGTGATACAACCCTGAGAGTGGTTTTGTTATATGGGATTGCGTACATGTTGGCTTGTTGACCTTCGTAAATCTGAATTCTCAAATGCTCACTCTCACCCTGCTCAAAAAAATTCTAGTTGCGTATTTCTCTCATCATATTAGTAAACAAACGGAATGTGACATGACCCTCGGATACACTCAAAGTTTACAATCCTGAGAGTGGCTTTGTTATATGGGATTGCAAACATGTTGGCTTGCTGACCTTCATAAATCTGAATTCTCAAATGCTCACTCCCACCCTGCTCGGAAAAATTCTAGTTGATTTCACTCTTCATATCTGTTCAGAAACTAACTGTGATGACCTTCAGATATACTTCAAGTGTTACAATCCTGAGAGTTGCTTTGCTATATGAAATTGCATACATGTTGACTTGCTGACCTTCAAAAATCTGAATTCTCAAATGCTTACTCTCACCCTGCTCGGAAAAAATTCCAGTTGTGTATTTCTCTCATCATATTAGTAAACAAACGGAATGTGATATGACCTTCAGATACACTCAAGTGATACAACCCTGAGAGTGGTTTTGTTATATGGGATTGCGTACATGTTGGCTTGCTGACGTTCATAAATCTGAATTCTCAAATGCTCACTCTCACCCTGCTCGGAAAAATTCTAGTTGCGTATTTCTCTCATCATATTAGTAAACAAACGGAATGTGATATGACCTTCAGATACAGTTAAAGTTTACAATCCTGAGAGTGGTTTTGTTATATGGGATTGCATAAATGTTGGCTTGCTGACCTTCATGAATCTGTATTCTCGAATGCTTACTCTCACCCTGCTCGGAAAACTCTAGTTGTGTATATCACGCTTCATATCAGTTTAGAAATGAAAAATGATGACCTTCAGATGCACTTCAAATGTTATAACTTTGAGAGTAGATTCTGAGGTGGATCCTTTGGGATTCATACACATAAATCCTGAATTCTCAAATGCTCCCCCCATTCTCAACTGAATTAACTTCTTTCGAATATTGATATAAGCGAAAAAAAAATCTAGTTGTGTTTAGAAACGGAATGTGATGACCTTCAGATACACTTCAAATGTTTGCTTGATCGAGCTACTTTCAGAAGCGATGTACACCGATCCCCTTCCACTGTTTGCTTGATCGACCTACTTACACACACACATACACACACACATACACACACACATACACACACACAAAGCAACCGGAGGCCGCTGTCGTCATTATCTATGCGCATGTCATAAGATAATATGCATTATCGTCACCTACCTACATGTCTTAATGACGTTTGCCTCTTTTTTTAACACCACGAAATGTGAGTGCTGAGTGCTGGCCTTGATACAAATCCGTTGGTTAGTTGTAAGAGTGATATTACTTCGACATATACTCACTCATGTGGTAATTTTATAAATATAAATTACTTATTTGCGTACGTACCTCAAAGCAGCATCTATCTGAACTACAATTAAAGGTTCTTACCGTACGTTTGCCCCACAACCCCAATCATTTGGATTTTCTCGCTTCTTATTTATTTGTATGCCCCTACCACTGGACTAGCTCACAAAGTTCGAGATGAAAAATGTGCTAATTATTTATATTTATTTATTTCATGTGACGAAAACTATAGACTTTATGTATCGAAAGAAGTCATTGTTATATATAATATTCTCATATCCCTATTATTTTTCATTTCGAAAGAGCACTATGGAATTGGACAAAATAATTAGCCCGCTTATCCACATGCTCGAGAGACCCCTGCTGAAAAATAAAAAAACCTGAAATAAAAATTGATTTATTTTTTTAAATCCATCAATCAGCAAAATGATTTTAGCAGTTAGTTTAGATACCAATAAATGGCACATACCACTGAAATTCCTCATTACGAAGAATACCCGCTCAATCCATTGAATTGATTAATATGGCAACCAGGCATGAGAACCCACACTAGACAGTGGACTATAATCATGGAATGGGAATCAAAACAGATTTTTAATCGGATTGTTGTACAATGTGCTAACACAAAATGTGCATTTAAAAAATGTATGCTATTTTTTAAACATGAATGATATAGTGTTATTGAGAAACTTTTGATGCAGACTATCAAGTGATTTTTATATTTTGAATGAATGAAGAGAATGAAAAAAAAAACAGTATAATTAACATATCATTCAGAAATCATTGTATTCTGATAGATATTTTTCGCTAAGTAATTCATAATTCGATCGGCAATATTTACAAGACCCTGAATAGTGGAACCGTTGTAAACCCTCAGTAATATAATTGAATGATATGTTATTTCCAAACATCAACAAACACCCTTTATCCTATAGATAATTATGAATATTTTAAATGCAATTCTCGGGTTAGCAGACAAATTTAAAATAAAAAACGATTCAACAATATTTGTCAAAGAGCAATGATTACGTGCTGCTGTTATAGATTGTAATATATTTCTCTATCAAACATTTTTTTCGTTAAATCTGTTACAAATACTCCTAACACAGGGATTTTTCAGCTGGAAACATAGGTGCATTTTACTAAAAATAATTTGAACAGAAAGTGTAAATATATCAGTTATATTACTGAATTATTATTCAATTCAAAAAAATTATGTATTTCATGTAGCTCATGAATAAAATCGTTCATAACCAAAATGGCTGCCAATAACGAATCACGATAAATATGAATAAAATCGTAAGATCCATTATTTTAAGTGAAATTGATGCAAATATGTTGTTATTGCAATAGTGCGTCAGTTTGATTTGAAATAGCGAGTCGGCATTAACTGCTGTATATATGCAATAAAAATGTTGATATAGATTTTAGACTATGCTTATCAAGAATATTTAGATGTTTCAGTGTGATTTATACTTTCAAATATGTATCTTGTGTCATGTTTTTCTACTTTCAAATAATAAACATGTCTACGACAAAACATTTGTTTAATTGTATTCTGATAGATGTTTGCCGCTAAGTAATTCATAATTCGATCGGCAATATTTACAAGACCCTGAATAGTGGAACCGTTGTAAACCCTCAGTAATATAATTGAATGATGTTATTTCCAAACATCAACAAACACCCTTTATCCTATAGATAATTATGAATATTTTAAATGTGCAATTCTCGGGTTAGCAGACAAATTTAAAATAAAAAACGATTCAATAATATTTGCCAAAGATGCAATGATTACGTGCTGCTGTTATAGATTGTAGTATATTTCTCTATCAAACATTTTTTTTTCGTTAAATCACAGGGATTTTTCAGCTGGAAACATAGGTGCATTTGACTAAAAATAATTTAAACAGAAAGTGTAAATATATCAGTTATATTACTGAATTGATTTGTTGAAAATATAAACAGGATGTTCATAAAATCAGATGTGGAATCATCTGCGACTGAAAGATAAACTTTAGTCACTATCTTCCATCGTCAAGATAACCTCTTGTGGGGTATTCATGTTGAAAAGGGAAACATTCACAAAAAATAACTTCATTTCAATCGTGGATTTTTCAATTAATAGAAAAATCTTTCTATCAATATTCAATTGAGAATGTTTCCCTTTTCAACATTACTGAATTATTATTCAATTCAAAAATTATGTATTTCATGTAGCTCATGAATACAATCGTTCATAACCAAAATGGCTGCCAATAACGAATCATGATAAATATGAATAAAATCGTAAAAATTATTTGGACAAAATCTATGAAATGGGTGTGTCAATTGCAAGAAAAGCCACAATATCGCTGACTAAAGCAATAGAGATTAATTGGAGCATATTAAAAAAAATCCTTTGTAAACATCTAATATTATTCTCAAGGATTATATTCAGTTATATAGATACAAATTGATATATTTCGAAAGTGAGACAGCTAATTGCACCATTTCTTGAAATTCTGGTTTTTTGCCAAATAAATGAAAAATGATTGTGAATTTGTGATGTATTGAAAGATCATTCAATATTTGTTGAAAGGGAATCAGAAAATGTGTAATTTAAGGATAGCACTTTTTCCCAAATATATGAAAATAAAAAAAAACTCAATAAAATAGAGATTGGGGCCTCAACTCGCACCCACCCTGTGAGCACCAACCTTTAGAATGTACCCTCCAACATCTACTTCATTAAGTCAGTCAGTTCAAAATTATCAATATAACATCATTAAATTTTTTTTCTGAAATTTATCACATATATCACGGTGTGCCCTAAAGAATTCTTTGAATTGTTGAAGAACTAGCAATTTCGTTTGATATTCAGATTCCATCTTTTCCAGCTATACAATTCGTTATTTCTCTTCACAACCTTGTCGGCGGAGTTCGTTGGACGCAATGATCAATTCATCATGTTTTGATCTCCATTGGATCAATTCATTATGATCAACAGGTGACATTGCGACACCTTGCTCCATCTTATGCATCATCTCCTGCAACTGTTGACTAGGGGCAGATAAATAGTCAACCATTGAAGACGATAATGGATTTGACTCACTACGATTTCTATCACCAACACTTCTGGAAGGCATCACCATTGAAGTTCCTGCCATGAGTCCAACATCGCCGGGGCAGATAAATAGTCAACCATTGAAGACGATAATGGATTTGGGTCTCTTCGGTTTCTTTCTCAACATCGCCCGGAACAGAAGATTTTTTCGATTCGACAGCTATGGAGCAAGCCAGAACCTGTGTTGCAGTAGCTTGTATATAGGCATCTTGGAAACTTACTCTGGGTCACCAACTCGATCCCAATAGATCCGTGACGGATCACTCTGATCACTTACCCGGGTACTATAGTTCACGAGACGTTATCAGGTTGAGCTTGTTCTCTGTTACACAAGCATAACATAAAACATAACCTAAATTCAACTTTTCTGGTTTCCCTTGGATTTGAGATTTAACATCTATAATCAATTAATAATCGTATCATTATGGAAATGGATGACATTTTGGGTAGGTGTGAAGTCTGTGGATTCATTAGTCAGGAGTCTAATGTCCGACAACATATGCGAGTTCACCAATCTCCAGGTGATTAATTCATTTTCAAATAATCAAATTCTCTAATTGTGATTTTTCAGTTGAATTAGATGAAGATGAGAATTATTCGCAGTGTGATGAATTGACCTATAATATTTGCAACCAAAATGTTTCATCGTCTTCATCAAAAACATAATCAAACGCTAACGCCGTTATTGTTTGGAATATTGCAATTTTTCTTTTCCCCATAATTTCAAATAATTTTTCGTAATGCGCATGCGGTGTCTGTAACGACTCTGACGACCCTGCTTTTGAATAGGGTTATGCTAGACGAACCTGAGTCAGTGATCGAGTAAGCAACACCGAAGTTTGCAAACGCGAGTAGTTAACTCGGATTAGGAAAAAGAACGTGCAGGTTAGGGATCGTGTCAACCCGAGTAGGTTTCCGAAAATGCCTTATATGATAGCAGGTTCAGGTAATACATTACATTTAAGGTAAGCCGTGGAGTGGGATGACCGTGTGGATGGTGTCTACGAATTGCATCTTTATACTTCTGTATTACCGACTTTTTGGCAGACCCCATTGACTTTGGGGGTGCCTTCGCCTTCACCTGCTTCGTGACATGTCGCTTCGCTGCTAGAGGTCTATCGACGAAATCTTCACTTGAATCCCGTCGTGGACGCTTTGTAGTAGCCTTCACTGGTGCAATAACATCCTGAGATGCAGGTGATAAAACTCTGGGAAGAGGTGTTGGGGCAAATCGTGATATATCGAAAAAATCATTGGGAACAATATCCTGCTCATGAGATAGTACTGCCGCACCATCCTTGGAAATATATTTTCTGCCAACCTCTCCTTCAGCCAAAATATTCACAAGAGTGAGTGCAGCAGAAGCATCTTGAGATGGGGTGGAATTCTTCATGATTGTCGAAAATAAATCTGAATCAAAATGAAAAATGTTAGATTGATACCAACGAACAGACACGAGAGAATGCAGCATTGTAAGTTGCATATCATTCATCCATGTCGCACAATTCTATCAGAGTTGAATGAGTACATATAACTCAATTCCAAAGTGTTGCAACTTCCACGCGAGAGGTGTCGCAGGCATTAACTTTTTTTCTATGGAAAAACCCATTTTTGAAGTTGAACGGTATATATATAACTTGAGATTCGCACGATCTGTATTGTAAGTTGCATATCGCTCATCCATTTCGCATACTTCTTCCGGAGTGGGGATAAGAGCTTAAACTGCAATTATAAGGTTTGTTCGACTTCCAATTTCAGAACGGTTCAAGAATCGTTCTTGAACTGCGCAGAACTAGTGCGCACTCGTTTCGAATCCTAGGACTGTTTGAGAACGGTTCACGATTCGTGAAAACCCGAACGCGGCAGTGATCCAATGAATAAGGACAGCACAAGAGAGAGAGTAGAGAACAAGAGATATTAAAAATAACATAACCCTATTGTATTGAAAAACCAACCAATATTTTTTTCAATCTTTATGAAAATTTCAGGTGGAGGTGTGTACATAATGGCCCCTTATGTCAGAGAACTAATTTTTTATTCAGATTTCAGTATGGACGAATTTATCTGTTTTCAAAATAAAGTGATTGTCCCCAGGATGGAGATGAATATTTCAATAGAGAAAGAACTCTGGAAGCTCCTTGAGCTGTACCAATTACATAAAAAAATAGGTTCCTTCGAGGTGAAATCTATGAAGAAATTATGGGAATTGGGGTAAATATTTAGTTACATCACACATGCACTCCGAATATGGGGAAAACACTTTTCTTAAGTGTTTTTGCCTCCTGAACACGAATCCGGAAGAAAAACGCGGCGGACTCATACCGTTTCAGAGTTATATAGGTTTTTCAACTGAAACTAACCTCAATTTCAAGCACCGTTTTCTCGCACAAAAATCACTCAAATGCCTCCTTCTTTATACCAGCATAAACAATACACCCTTAATCACTCATTTTCGCACTTTGCACAAATATCGACGTTTTATCGAAAAATCATATTTCTTACATGTTGCATATGAACAATTTTCGTTCATGTGACAGGAGAGTTTAGTAACTCTGCCTGATTTTTCATGTTGGCAATAAGTGAAGCACCGCCAACTTTTCGAATTCAAATGTAAGCAAAAGTTGCTACTTCATTTATGTGTGCAATTGTTTTTCTAACCATTTTAACAATTTTGGCGGTGCTTCACTTATTGCCAACATGAAAAATCAGGCAGAGTTACTAAACTTCTCCTGTCACATGAACGAAAATTGTTCATATGCAACAGTGTAAAAATGATTTTCGATAAAACGTCGATATTTTGTGCAAAGTTGTGCCGAAATAGTGATTAAGGGTGTATTGTTTATGCTGGTATAAGAAGAGGCATTTTGAGTGATTTTTGTGCGAGAAAACGGTGCTTGAAATTGAGGTTAGTTCAGTTGAAAACCTATATAACTCTGAAACGGTATGAGTCCGCCGCGTTTTCTTCGGATTCGTGTTCAGAGGCAAAAACACGTAAGAAAAGTGTTTTCCCCATATTCGGAGTGCATGTGTGATGTAACTAAATATTTACCAGAATTGGTTGGAAGAGAAATGTCTAATTAATATAAAATCACAATTTCTTCCAATAAATACGAAAATCGTTTCAAAGTATTAGAGAGGACATACAAGAAGCTTGTTGACAATAACAGGAAAACAGGCAGAGGGAAAATGAAAAGTTTTGAATTTCAAAGCAAAATGGAGGACATTTTTGAAAGAAAGAAAAATATCCGACCAGCAGTACTCCTATCAAATGATGCAATTTTAGGGAAACACCACCAGAACCTTCAAGTTCTACTGTGGTCCCCTGCATTTCAATTCCCGAAAATGAGAACAAATACTCATTGTTACTGAAATCCCCCACAGGTCGAAAAGCGATTGCAAGTGAAACATAAGCTTTTTTTCCTGGCTGCACATATCAGAAACGTAATGACATTTTGGTAGAGCTCAAAAATGATAAGAGGTCTTTTTATGACAGAAGAGACAAAAGGGAGAAGGAAAAGCTAAATATTGCAAAATAGGCTGGAAGAAAAACAAAAGCACAATGATTTACTCCGGTAGTAAGGAATAATTATTGCTTTTTGCTAGTCATACAGTAGTGAAGTTTATGCTAGTCAGAGTATATATGTACATATGAGATTTATTTTATGATTTTTATTGTGTTGGAGTTTTTTTTTAAATTTGTATTCATATAGTATTTTATATCTTTGGATAAGTTTTTTTATAATAACTTTTTTGTTATTTTATTGAATATTTTCCCCTTTTTGTATCAGTGGTAACAATTTTAAATGTTCCATTTATTTGAAAGCTTCAGATTTGTATCCACAACTTTTTGTTGTACAGGATACTGTTTTCATAATCAGAATAATGGAAAAGTTTAATAATATATCCACTTTGCAAACTTATAGGTTCACTTTTTGTACCTGACTAATTATTGTGTTATTGGTTAATAATATATCCACTTTGAAACTGTATAGGTTCACTTTTTGTATCTTTCTAATCTACTAGTACAGGAATTATAATAAAATATAAAATCAAAATATAGTGTTTTATTGAAGTATATATAAAAAAAAAAATTAAATAGGAATTTTGCAATAATAAAAAATTGAAAGATTAACAAACACATTCAATGTTATCAAAATTGAACAATGATCAAATATGGCAGCTACATAATTTCTATAATTCAAACCAACTTCTGGTGTAATTCATTGAGAATCAGATCGTTCATGCACATATTATGTAACACGCAGCACGCTCTTGCAAAGTGGCAAATAAATTCAATTTTTCTGCACTTCAGATGGTACAGTTGACGAAATCGCATCACAAACAACCCCCATAGTATATTCGATGAACACTCTGCACATATCTAAATGAAGTTCACTCATTGCTGACAAACCATAAAAGACCAAAATACATTTCTCACTGCCTATTCGTTTAAGGCCTGCATCTTTTTTGGAAAAATATTCCGAAGCTTCAAACTGTCCTTTGAGTCCATTGACAATGTCTCTAGAAACCCTTAAAAGGAAAAAATACTGTAATATATATAATTGAGCATTTTAGGAAAAATTATTGGTAAATATATTCCATCATAGCATTTGTAGCTAGATTTTCAACATGTTGTACAGAGCACTAATATTTTCTAAGATAATACCTATACATGAATTTTGACTCACCTGAAATGTTCAATGCTGAATATAATGGTAATTCTGTCAACGTAACCTTTTTTTAAGTTTGTCTAACAAAAGTTCGGGAATCATCACATTAGGTACAATATTTTCAGCAAGGAACTCTTCACCACTACTATCAAATAAATGTACGAACTCCATAATTCATAAAATGAATGAAAAGATCAAATTAGGTTTAAGGTTATCAACAAATGATCGCTCTCCTTCTTATGGCAAATGCTATTGAGCATGCGTCAAAAAAATCCCAGAACGGTCCAGAACAGTTCTTGCTCGAGGAGAGGTACTGATTTCGGACAGTTCTCACAGTTCTAGGACCGTTCCAGGACGATTCTGAGAAAAACCCGAACGCGTAACAAGGCAGTCCTAGAACAGTTCAACAAAACCCGAACGCGACCAATTCTACTGCGCAAACTCCTGACAGTTCTAGAACAGTAATTGTTCGAAGTCGAACAAAGCTATAGACTCGAAACATTCATTCTCTCGTGTCTGTTCGTTGGTATCAATCTAACATTTTTCATTTTGTTTCAGATTTATTCTCGACAATCATAAAGAATTCCACCTCATCTCAAGATGCTTCTGCTGCACTCACTCTTGTGAATATTTTGGCTGAAGGAGAGGTTGGCAGAAAAGATATTTCCAAGGATGGTGCGGCAGTACCATCTCATGAGCAGGATATTGTTCCCAATGATTTTTTCGATATATCACGATTTGCCCCAACACCACTATGTTATAGTTCCTGTCAGTACTTTCGTACCAGATCCAGTACTTTTTTATGCGATCTAGTATCTTCGTACGGTTATAAGGAAATCGAGTAAAATCCAGCACTTTTTGGACAAAAGCAAACATTAAACGTTTTCAACCACAAAACACTAAAGCCTACTGATCACAGTCACGACATGACCAAAGATTATTGTTCTACGAACAAGATCCCTCACAGAACAGTTGGCGCGAAAATGAGATGAAATCCTTGAAATTTACTACAATGTTTACATCTGTCAAAAATCAGATGAATGCCCGATTTTTCTTGAAAATCTGGTGAATTTTCCAAAGTGATTTCTTCGTAAACGGCCTTTTTGGGATCATGGAAACTTCCACGAAGGAAGAAGGAAAGATAGGAAAGTGGACTGATGTCTCTAGTCGATGAATTGAGGGCGTTGGAAAATGTCCCCGATGACATTGTTTCATTAAACTTTCCGATACAAACTATTACCAAGTCATTCACTGCCCGACTATTACTTCTCTAACAACCTTCTGACCTGAACAAAATCAGAGAGTTCATTGTAGATATCATAAAATATGTTGATGAAGTTGAGAAATCTATGAATCCTGGTCTGCGACAGTCTAGGCTGCTTCCAGCTATCTTAGAATGACTTATCCGGAAGAGGTGAGCCCTACTAACAAAGGCGACTAGAGAAAACAATCTAAATCAGTTTTCCTTTTATTTTTCAGTAACACCCGCATGAGGGGGATCTAAACCAAGCAGTTGGTCGAAGAACGAGGCCCACTGTCAATATCAATAAGGTTAATGACTATTATTAGTACACATATCACTTTTTAATAAACACATGAATTTCACAAGTAAGCATGGACTTTTCATTCTATGAAGATATCTTGATTTTGGCTAGTGAATTCCGAACCATCACGGAGGGTTTCATGGCTCTTTAGAAAAAAATATCCACTATATTTAGAATTTTCCCATCTCCAAATAAAATATACCTATATTCAGAAGATTGTCATCTCATGGGCAAATGAAAGGTAGGTCAGAGAAGATACAAATTAATTCATACATCTACGAGTCATTTTACTACGAAGATAATTTGAGTTCTTGCAAGAAGATAGTCTTGTGTTCTGCCAAAATAGTGAACATCTCTTAATTTGCCCAAAAGCTGAGACACTATCAGTTTTCACAATTTGGGTTCTTTCACTTAGGCCCGGTTGTTCAATGCGAGTTTAAACCGTTGATTATCTAAACTCGGATTATTAATTAACTATGGATTAGAACGTTATGCATTTTTCAATGAAAAACTAATCCTGGATTCCTTAACTCATTGTTTTTATATGTTGGCAACACATTTTTCCGCTTGTACCTTCATTCGGACCGTTCAGAAACATCAACATTGAATCAAACTTAACCTAAGAATTCGTAGTTTTGTCAAAAGTATACAGAAAAATTGATCGAAAACAGCCAAGTGTATTGTATAAATTGTTAGGCGTCTCTTAAAAAAAATTACTCATAATTTCACTCGTAAAAAAATTCCAAGATATTGTAGAATGCAAAAAACGGACGCAGTTACTAATTCGCTAAAATTGAAGTTAGGGCTATAATAAGTAATGAATACAATATCATCTACGGAGGTCCCAAAAAAAAGGAATAGCATCTTAACAATAAAAGACAAAATTTCTACTTGGGCTCTGTCCAAAGCAGATTTTGTAGATTTACAAAAACGATCATTCGAAGAACACAAGTTGAAATTAATACACATGAAAGAAAAACACCAACTTTCCTTGGAACTACAAAGGAAGGAGTATAATCTAGAGAAAACCCATATGATTGAGAAATATAAACAAACATTATCTTTGAAACATAACTCATCAACCATCAATAAATCAACTTTTGGTTGAGATTCCTGAGAACAGATCATGTTTTTCATTTTGCATTTGTGATGATTTAATTTCAGTTTTTTATGTCAAACGTTTTTGGTATGAAAAATCAAGATTTGATTTTTATTTGGAAGTTTATTTTTTGTTATGATTTTGCCTTTGTAGTGAGGGGTGATTTTTTGTATTTCTGTTAGTTGCGGACGATTTCTTTAGGCAAGCGAAATCTATTCAAAAATTATTTTTCTGTCCATTCTTCCAAATGGTTTCTAGGTACCGTAATTTCGGGTGACTTTGGCTTACTTGAATTCAAAGAATGTCTACGATAATTTGTAAAAATAAATTGGTATTATTATTATATACCAAAATATTGATCTTTGACCACTCTTTCAAATTAGCTATTTCAAATTGTGATTAAGACTTTGTGGATATATAAAAAAACATGGTGTGCAAAGTCACCCGCATATTGAGGGCTGGCTGACCCATGGCTTAAATTTTGGGTAATTTTAAAGTAATCCGACAGATAAAATAAGCAAAATAAATTTGTCCATAAAAAGATGATTTCATTTTTAATCATCATAAATGAGTAAAAAAACATTGCTAATTGCAGACAAATTTTATGCAAGTTGAATTTGGTTCCAAATGACTCCTGAATGGAATACAGTGTTGCAGGTATATATACAATAGAATCACGAAAAATCAATTCGATTAAGGCCCGGTTGTTCAATGCGAGTTTAAACCGTTGATTATCTAAACTCGGATTATTAATTAACTATGGATTAGAACGTTATGCATTTTTCAATGAAAAACTAATCCTGGATTCCTTAACTCATTGTTTTCATGTGTTGGCAACACATTTTTCCGCTTGTACCTTCATTCGGACCGTTCAGAAACATCAACATTGAATCAAACTTAACCTAAGAATTCGTAGTTTTGTCAAAAGTGTACAGAAAAATTGATCGAAAACAGCCAACTGTATTATATAAATTGTTAGGCGTCTCTTAAGAAAAAAATTACTCATAATTTCACTCGTAAAAAAATTCCAAGATATTGTAGAATGTAAAAAACGGACGCAGTTACTAATTCGCAAAAATTGAAGTTTGGGCTATAATAAGTAATGAATACAATACCATCTGCGGAGGTCCCAAAAAAAAGGAATATCATCTTAACAATAAAGGACAAAATTTTTACTTGGGCTTTGTCCAAAGCAGATTTTGTAGATTTACAAAAACGATCATTCGAAGAACACAAGTTGAAATTAATACACATGAAAGAAAAACACCAACTTTCCTTGAAACTACAAAGGGAGGAGTAGAATCTAGAGAAAACCCATATGATTGAGATATATAAACAAACATTATCTTTGAAACATAACTCATCAATAAATCAACATTTGCTTCAGATTCCTGAGAACAGATCATGTAGTTTTTCATTTTGCATTTGTGATTATTTAATTTTATGTCAAACGTTTTTGGTATGAAAAATCAAGATTTGATTTTTATTTGGAAGCTTATTTTTTGTTACGATTTTGCCTTTGTAGTGAGGGGTGATTTTTTGTATTTCTGTTAGTTGCGGACGATTTCTTTAGGCAAGCGAAATCTATTCAAAAATTATTCTTCTGTCCATTCTTCCAAATGCTAGGTACCGTAATTTCAGGTGACTTTGGCTTACTTGATTTCAAAGAATGTCTACGATTAATTTGTAAAAAGAAATTGGTATTATATACCAAAATATTGATCCATGACCACTCTTTCAAATTGAGACTGGAATAGAAAATCAATAAAAATAATAACTATCTGAATAAAAATGCAAATTTTCAATTTCAGATTTTTTCTTTTGAGTTAGGGTCCATCCAGAATATCTATCAGATATAGTCAATGTCCAGCGTGGCTTTAGCCGGGGAAGTAGTTGTTTTCTGTTAGACATTCACAAAAAATAACTTAATTTTTATCGTGGATTTTTCAATTCACAGAAAAATATTTCTATTCAATATTTAATTGAGAATGTTTCCACTTTTAGCTATTAATGTGATTAAGACTTTGTATGTGGATATTTAAAAAAACATGGTGTGCAAAGTCACCCGCATATTGAGGGCTGGCTTTGACCCATGGCTTAAATTTTGGGTGATTTAAAAGTAATCCGACGGATAAAATAAGCAAAATAAATTTGCCCATAAAAACGTTATTTCATTTTTAATCATCATAAATGAGTAAAAAAATATTGCTAGTTGCAGACAAATTTTATGCAAGTTGAATTTGGTTGCAAATGACTCCTAAATCGAATACAGTGTTACAGGTATGTATACAATAGAATGACGAAAAATCAATTAGATAAAAAAAACAGGCTTACATTTTTTATAATTAATAATGTCTATTTCTGAAAATGAGCCAAAGTCACCCGAAATTACGGTACATTGTCTAAATACGGGTATCTTTCTTCTTGGGGCAATAATATCAAAAATTTCAAAAAAATCGTCTGTTATATCTACGAACATCTTTGCAGTCGGGTATAAAACAAAAATATTCAACACAATAATAATTTTCAGAATAGTCAATGTCTATTGAAATGTCAAACAATCAAATAGGTTAGAATCGGCAAATTATCTCCTTAAATCGCCGAATTAATGAGATTAACTTAAACCATGGTTAAACTAGGTTTATCTCATAAACCCGTATTGAACAACTGAAACAAAATTGGTAATCCTGGTTTAAGCCAAATCACTTGGTCATCCTCGATTGAACAACCGGGCCTTAATCACTACACTCAACAATAACCTGTTTTCATCAAATTTTCGTCAATCCTAGCGAAGTATCCATGGAATAGATAGCTTGTCATGAAGAATTTAGCAAGAACCATAAAAAATGTAATAATGTATTTATCTGAAACCTTTGAATAGTTACAATCTAATGTAGACCTTTTTGGTTCGATCGTCAATTGCAGATTCAGTGATCCAGTCCTTTTTGAGAATTTCATAATTTAACATAAATAAATTGACCTAACCTAACTTGCCCAACAAAAATGGATCCATATTATATATCCAACGTCAGTATTCTGAAGACTAAAAGAATCATTTATAAATCATAAAGTGTTGAAATTTAAATTGTGTCAATTCATCGAAAATGAGAACATATTCTCTTAATATTTCATCCCATTCGGAAATCTTGATATTTCCTACATTTTTTCAATACGAAAACACCCGAAGGTTCGAAGCGTTTCCTCGTGTACGTTCCCCGCGACACTTGATGTCACATGACACGCTTTTCTGACTCCTAATTGGGTAAGCCCATCCTAAACCAAACTCTGATTTTATGAATGAAATCAAAAGTGACAGCATTTGGAGGATTTTGAAACGATTTTACTATTTCATTCATGAATAGGGTTAGTGATTTCTCTGTCCCCTCTACTCTTTGACATGACATCCGATATACGATAGGCATACTCACGTTTTCTATCGTACACACATTTTGTAGAAGTGTTCATACATTGTTTTCCCCGTCGTCTCGAACTTTAGCTATAAACGGGGACATGTCTTTGAAACTAGTTACTTTATTGTAGTGACAGTCCAAATTGAGGTTATTTTCCGTAACAAATAACTACAAAATATACCGATATCAGAGAGTTATTGCAACTAACAAATGAGCGCTGACTTTATTAAAAGATTCGCTATTAAAGTATCCTCTAATTTCGAAAGGTTGTTATTGCAACAAACTTCTTTCAAGATGCTTATGTTCAAGCTTTATTTTGACAAGTACGTCAAATTATATGAAACAACTTCACGTAATGAAATTATATCGTCTTCGAATGTGAATCTCAATCTTTTTTTCCCTTTTTCTTTAGTCATTGTTTCACCAGAAAAATTAACTTATGAAGATAATCACACTATTGTTCGTTAGTTGGACGCATAAGTGACACTTGGACGAATTAATTCTTCACAATATTGTTGGGGTAGAAAATATACCACCACCAAATGAACCTGCTCTATTTGATTTTCAAAATATATAGACGGGCAGTGCTTAACAAACTTTAGATGTTCAACTGGCGACAGACATATGACAGAAAAAAAAAACAAATCTGTCAAAATAAAGGAACTTTTAATAAAAGGTTCTTGGCCTGTATCCTTTGTTGTGATCTTTGTTAACTAATACCTCACCCCCATACCTTTTACAGCAAACACAATTTTATAATAGAGGGTACAAGTTTATCTCAGATACACTTAACGGTGGCCCCTCAAAAAATATAACCAGGAGAAGAGCTGACAATTTCTCAAGGAGAACAGGCCATAATCATTTGAGAAGAAGAAGAAGAAGGTTCTTGGCCTTTATTTAAATAAAGTAAGGGATGCCTGTATTTTAGATTAAGGATATCCTCAAAGTCGGACACAATGCGCATGCGTATCTGTCAAAATAAAAGAAACTTTATTAAAAGAACTATAGAAGGGACGTTGCAATAACGTTCTGATTTTGTGCAAATAACAGTTAACAATAAGGTTGTCCAGAACACGTGACCAATTCTCGAACAATATGGCCGCTTGTAGGCACACAATCATATAACTCATATGAGAGTAACCTGCAAATTCGCTGTTTTTGTATCTTTGGAAGCTGTGGAAGTAGTTATGATGGCTGTATTTAATAAAGTGATTATTTACTATCATTGGAACGTGAAAACAAAGACATTGCTGTGCGGTATATAAATAAAATCAGGGTGATACAGGGCATGCATCCTTTCACGTTCACTCCAGAAAAAATGGAAACTTCTATAAAACATTTTCCACCAGTTACTGCTTTCGAAATGAGTTCATATCTGGTGCTAACTCATAGTTTCTATACAAATCAGCAAATGAAGGTCTACAAAAGTTTGACTGGCTACAAATATTTGGATGCTGGATTTGTACATGCTTGTGAAGCAAAGTCAATCGGAGAGCACATTGTTGTGATTGCCAAGGTAGATATTTTCAAACTCGATTTATTCATAATTTTTCTGAATATGTATCTATTTTATATCATAATTTTAGATCAAGCATTCACAGAGGATGAACAGTCCCCCACTGTAAGTCTGGATTATATGCGAGAAAGATGGTGCAATAATTTCAGCTCATTGTACTTGCATGGCAGGCCATTCTGAAGTTTGCAGTCATGCTGCTGCTGTACTGTATGGCCTGGAATATATCTACCAATGTGCTAAAAATGCATCTTGTACAGATGTTAAAGTGAAGTGGCTGGTTCCATCAATATCGAATGTTCCTATCATTAGTGTGAAATGAACGTGAGTAGGCCAACATCAAGACCTTCAGTTCCTGCGAAGATGATTCCTGCTATAGAAGGTGATGAACTTATAAATTTCTTTCAGAAAATCAAAGATAGTGGTGATGAAGCAGCACTTATGCGTGTGGTTGAGCCCTTTGCTTCAGAAATAGGTAAGGGCATTCAAAGATATCTGATACCAAGGGTTTATGATATTCATAAAGAAGAATATGAAGGCCTATCCTATGGAGATTATGTGATTTAGCACTTGAAATCAATGAAAAATTGAGTAGAGAAAAATGTCAAAATATTTTATTAGCCACAGCAAAACAAAATTATTCGAAGGAATGGTTCAATCAGAGAGCTGGACGCATTACTGCCTCAAATTTCATGAGGACCTGCAAAACTTCTCTTTCAAAACCTTCATCGTCTCTCATCAAAACTATTTGTTATCCTTTGGAATATCAATTCAAATCGAAGGCTACATAATGGGGATTGCACCATGAATATGATGCATTACAAGCCTACAAACTTGAACAAATGAAGAATCATACAAATTTGAAAAAGCTGGATTTTATGTTGATCCTAATGACAACTACCTTGGGGCTTCTCCAGATGCTATGGTATCCTGTGACTGCTGTGGCAGGGGTTGTGTTGAGGTGAAGTGTCCATATTCATTGAAAAATATGGAAATGGGACAATATCTGGACATGAAAAACTCAGCCTTAACATATGTTGGTAGTGAAGTTCTTTAAGACCGTGAACATGCTTATTACTATCAAACTCAGGCGCAAATGAAAGTGACCAATTCACAATACTGTGACTTTGTTAGTTGGTCACCAAAATATTTTTTTCTTGGGATAATTTTTCGAGATGAAAATGGCGGCCCTCTCCAGCAATATCCACCATAGTAAATTGATAATTGGTGTTACAAACTGCAAGTAGAACTATACTGTGACTGCCTTTGTTATTAAAAAAAGAAGATCCACATTTTGACGTAGCCTAAAATAAAGAAGCAAACTCACAATAGAAATAATATGTATAGGAGACCTTCAAAAACAACACAAAACATGTTTTCCATCTATTGCACCAACACAATGTGGAAGTTGCCAACGCTCATCGAAATCATTTGCAACTGATAACCACATCTCTTCTGACGCTTGCTTCAAAACAATCTGATTCAGGGAGTCCCATATACAGTTACATGTTTCACGTATAATATGTGAGACTGTGCTGGTGCCAATTCTAAAGGCATGCTGTCGCCACTTGCTAAATACCTGAAATCAAACATTGCCAAAATAATTTTTCTCTCAAGTACTGTGTGTAGGAGCAATACAAATTGGCAGGAATGGATTCGCTGAAGCAGTCACTTTCAATTAGCGATTCATCTCCAACACAAATACCCACCTCAAAGTTAATGCCAGTCTCTAACTTGGTGATATTGGCTCTCTCGTCCAGTAGATCCTCTTTAGTTTTGGCCCTACTATATTCAATAATTCATTGAAAGTATCACAGGACATCCTTAAAATAATTAAAATATTTTTCTTGATCTGTTAATATCATTTCCTATAGTAAATTATGATAAGCCTCTTCTTATCTTATAAATATTATGTTTCCAAAACCACTTCGGTCTCTTTTTCCTTTTAAGTATGAGTAGTAGAAGACTTAATATAATAACATACTCTTCGCTTTGTTATACCATTGTCTACAATAATATTCTTTCATTTTTGAGGTTAAAACTACACGATCACCGTAAAAAGGTTGAAATTAGTTCAACTTTTCCGACGTCGGATAATAAGTTGCAATAGATAGGCCATAAAAAACAAGCAAGCAAGCCAACATTGGAAATTATATTTCTGTCTCCCTTTACTCAATCCGTTTCCTTTTTCATTGTTTGTAACTTTTACGTATCGGCTTTTATGTTCATTTATCATTTAATGATATTCATATTCTTAGATTCTTGTTTCCTATTTGAATACTGTTAAGTGAATACTCTGAATTATAAAATTGTGATTTTTTCATTTTTGTGAGCCACTGTTCGAATTTTATTATTATTCATATTGTAAAACTCAGAAATGAAGAGGTAAGAACTCATGTGTATGGGTTTCAGAGTTTTATGTGGAATTTTTATCTTTTATCTAGTTTCCTTATGAGATATAGTTACAAAGCAATCCACGGTTCTGAGTATGATGTGAGATCCGCACTACCCAAGTCATTGATACTTCTGAGGCTGAACCTGAACATTTGAATTTGGTTGACCACGAGGAAATCATAAGGCATTTTCGGAAACTTACTCTGGTTCACCAACTCGATCCCAATAGATCACGTAACGGATCACTTTGATCACTTACCCCAATACTATAGTTCACGAACGTATCAGGTTGAGATGTTGAGCTTGTTTTTATTTGTTCTGGTTCTGACACAAGACATAAAACATAACCTAATGTAACGAACCTAGGCCGGACCTGTCGCCTCACGCGTTGCCATCGACAACGATGAGGTCATCCCCGGAGATATCCAGTCGCTCTGCCGGGGAAAACAACGGTCAATATTGGAAACAATTGGAACATGTTGGTCGCCAACTGCCAGAATTCGAAAGATCGGGAATTCTGTAACGGAGATAAATAGACAGCCCTCAAGATGGCACGGACAGTCGGAACGAGCCCATACGATCGAGCTATACAGTGGCGTAGTAATATAAATTAAGTTGTAGATTAAGTGTGAAATAAATTAGTAAAACCAAGTTAAGTTTATTTACGTTACAATTGGTGTCAGAAGTGGGATTTTGAAAATAAACAAGTGATCGTGGAGTGGATAGTCAGAAAAATAAATTGATAGACCTTTTTGTACGCCCAAAATAGACAGGGGCCCGGTTTTCGCGAAGTGGACAATTGTGGTGGGAATATAAACTGATACAGTTGCGGAAACAGACAATAGACTGGTGGCCCGTGGAAAAGAATTCGCGAAGTGAATTTTTAACAAACTGATAAACTTTTCGTGTGAAACAGACTGATACCTCGTCAAAGACAAAATGTGTTCAAGAAAAGTGCGCCTTGCGGATTTGAAGGTAGCGGAATTGAAACAGGAATTGGAGGAAAGGGAACTGGAAACAACAGGTAAAAAAGCAAGTACTCCAGGAAAGACTTGCAGAAGGACTTATACAAGAAGGTGAGGACCCGAAACATTTTTTATTCGAAGTTCCCGGAGGTGATTTAAGTTTGGTAATGAATAAACTCGAAGAAACTACTAAATCCGTGAAAGAAGAACTGCAACAAAATTCGAGGACTTTGGAAGAGAAGCTTCAAGAAAATTCTAGAAATCTGGAAGAGAAGCTTCTAGAAAATTCAAGAAGTCTGGAAGAAAATGCTAGAAATCTGGAAGAGAAGCTTCAAGAAAATTCTAGAAATCTGGAAGAGAAGCTTCTAGAAAATTCAAGAAGCCTGGAAGAAAATGCTAGAAATCTGGAAGAGAAGCTTGAAGAAAATTCTAGAAATCTGGAAGAGAAGCTTCAAGAAAATTCAGAAATCTGGAAGAGAAGCTTCTAGAAAATTCAAGAAGCCTGGAAGAGAAGTTCCTGGAAAACACAGAAGGCCTAAAAAAAGAATTGTGTGGTGGGCTAATTTTCTAGAAGAAAGAATGGGAACCGTTGAGACAGAGATAGATAAAATTAGGGAGCAAATGAACACGGAGGTAGATAAAATAAAGGAAACGATCAGTAAGCTGGAAAAACGAATTAATAGTGCGCCCTCCACAGAGATGGTTAACGAAAATGCAATGCTGGACTTGAGTTTGAACTTGGATAAAGTTCAAGAGGGTATAAAAGATGTCAAGGTCATTTCAGAAATAGGGAAGCTTTCCATGAAGCCGCCTCAGTTCGACGGAAAAACTCCATGGGCAAATTACCGCCGGCAGTTTGAAGCAGCGGCCAAAGCAAACGGATGGAATGCAGGGGAAAGAGCTGTAGCACTGACACTTGCATTACGTGGAGAAGCGACAAATATTCTACAAACTCTCACTGCCCAAGAACAGGAGGACTATGATCAGCTGATTAAACATCTAGAATTACGATATGGCCACGCCCATTTGGAACACGTATACCACTCCCAGCTGAAAAATCGCTGCCAAAAATCGGGCGAATCCTTACAAGAATTCGAAACTGACATTGCACGCTTGGTTCGTCTCGCATATCCAGCCACACCAGAAAATGTAATGGAGCGACTAGCGGTTCAAGCATTCCTGGATGGACTCCGTGACCAAGAAACCAGACAAGCGTTGATATTAGCTCGTCCAACACATCTCGTAGACGCACTGGCACGCGCTTTGGAATTCGAAGCAGCAAAACAATGCTGCAAAAGCCAAAATAAAGTTCAAACGATTGAGGAAGACTCACAGGAGCCTGCTAACTTGGAAGCTGCCATAAGAAAAGATAAGATGCTGGAATTGTGGCAAAATTGGACATGTGCGTAGCAAATGTCCAACATTCATCGACTCCGATGCAGGAAAACTGAAGAAGGTCGACGAGAAGGGGCAATCGTCGGCCTGTGTACAACAAGCCCCTGTTAACAACGCATATGTCGCTGTCCTGCAACGACAGAACAGAGGTATTTTCGTAGACGGTCTCATCAATAACGGGCCTTGCACCATGCTGCTAGATACAGGTGCGACAAGGACAATTCTCGGGCCTTCCTTTGCCAGAACACCGGAACGGATTGAACCGACAACTTGGAAGCTACGCACAGCAACAGGGGAGCCAGCTACGGTATATGGCGAGCTACCGATTGAAATAATTTTGGGCAGCACTAAAGTGAAACATCAGGCACTTGTAGCGGACATCGAAGACGATGCAATTATCGGAATGGACATCATGAATTCCAGAGGGTTTGAATTAGATTTCAAAGACGGCGTCCTACGTGTCAACGGAGAAGAGCTGGTGCTTCATGGGAGAAGTGAGGAGTTGATCCGTGTGTTGTTGGCTGAAGATGTAAGCGTACCTGAGAGGGCTGAAACCATTCTGGAGGCTCGCCTGGACGGGAGTGCGAGCAGTGGAAACGTGGTGATGTTCGAGCCCAAACTTCATGATGAGAAAATTGGACGAGGGATTGCACTAGGGAAGACCTTGTTGCGTGCTGACAAATTTGTGCCAGTAAGGGTCATGAATGTCAATTATTTTCCAGTGACCTTGAAGAAAGGAACAATATTGGGGCACTGCTCGTCAGTTTCCTCAGTGATCCGGAGTGTACGAGGTACGATTAGCCAACCCAACAACTTGCCCACAGAATTAGAAAAATTAGTTGCCATCTCTTCCAAAGACATAAAACCAGCTCAACAGCCCAAACTGAGAGATTTAGTCAAAAAGTACCAAGACATCTTTGATACCGGACAAGGAAAAGGGGGTCGAACTAATGTGGTCCAGCACAAGATTGATACTGGGGGTGCCCGACCGATCTGGCAATCAGCAAGAAGACTTCCTCTTGCCAAGAAGGAAGAGGCTGACAAAATAGTCAGCGATATATGAAAAGGAGTTATCGAACCATCTGACAGTCCCTGGTCCTCTCCAGTCGTACTGGTGAAGAAAAAGGATGGATCGACACGCTTTTGTGTAGACTATCGCCAACTTAATAATGTCACGAAGAAGGACAGTTACCCTCTCCCGAGAATAGATGACACCCTAGACACGTTGGCTGGTTCCACGATTTTCTCGACCCTTGATCTGAAGAGTGGATATGGGCAAGTAGAACTGGCTCAGGAAGATCGAGAAAAGACTGCTTTTACCATCGGCTCAGGATTGTGGCAGTTCACCGTTATGCCATTCGGGCTCTGTAATGCTCCCGCCACATTCGAAAGATTGATGGAGACAGTGCTGAAGGGACTCTCATGGAACACGTGTCTAGTGTATCTCGACGACATAATTGTGGTCGGCAGATCGTTCGAGGACCACGTGAAAAACTTGGAGGAAGTATTCCTGCGACTGAGGAACTCCGGATTGAAGCTGAGCCCTAAGAAATGCCATCTGTTCCAAAGAGAAGTACGATACCTCGGCCACGTTGTCTCTGGGGAAGGAGTAGCAGTGGATGACCAGAAGATCAAAACTGTTAAGGATTGGCCCACCCCAAAAGACATTCACCAATTTCGAAGTTTCCTTGGTTTATGCACATACTATCGCCGATATGTGCTGGGATTCGCCAACATCGCTAAACCACTGACCAGGCTCACGGAGGGCCAAACAAAGTTCCAGTGGTCCGAAGAATGTCAAGACTCATTCAGGAAGCTGAAAGGAGCTTTGATCAACGCACCTGTACTGAGCTATCCCCTACCCAAAGGGAAATTCATTTTGGATACGGACGCCAGCAACGTGGGACTTGGAGCTGTCCTATCTCAGATCCAGGAGGGACAGGAGAAGGTCATTGGTTATTTCAGCAAGACGCTTAGCAAATTAGAGCGCAATTACTGTGTCACCAGGCGAGAGCTGTTAGCTGTTGTAAAGGGAGTGGAGCACTTCTACAAGTACGTGTATGGAAGAAGATTCCTGTTGAGAACTGACCATGCAGCTCTCAAATGGCTCTTACAGTTCAAAAATCCTAAGGGTCAAGTAGCACGTTGGATCGAGAGACTCCAAGAATTCGATTTCGAGATCGAACATCGAGCCGGAACTAGCCATAAGAATGCGGATGCCTTGTCGCGAAGACCATGTCCAGATGATTGCTCACATTGCCGACGAGCAGAAGAGAAAAAAGCAACACTTTGTAGAACCGCGGAAGGATGACCACTGGAATGACAGCAAGATCCAGAAAGACCAAGAGAAAGACCCCGACCTTGGCTTAGTTGTCAGCTGGAAGAAGGGCAATCGAAGACCATCATGGCAGAAAGTCGCAGGCTACTCGCCGGCTGTTAAGTCCTATTGGGCACAATGGAACTCTCTTATTCTGGACAATGGGATCCTGAAACGTGTGCTGGAGGCGAATTGGTGGGGAAGACAGACGCCAAATAATTGTTCCCAGGAACAGAAGAGAGGAAGTGCTGCGGGAAATCCATGATGGAGTCGCTGGAGGACATCTGGGAGTGACGAAGACCCTGCAGAAAGTGAGGCAACGGTTTTACTGGACCAATTGTCAAGCTGACGTCCAGGACTGGTGCAGAAAGTGCGCTGTATGCGCTGCTAGCAATGGACCTCGAATACGACCCAAGGCCCCGATGCGTCAGTACAACGTAGGCAGCCCGTTCGAGAGAATCGCCATTGACATCGCCGGACCGTTTCCCGTATCCGACCACGGGAATAAATACATCCTTGTGGCAATGGACTACTTCAGTAAGTGGGCGGAAGCCTATGCCCTGCCCAACCAGGAAGCCATCACCGTCGCCGACGTCTTGGTGAAAGAGTGGATATGTCGATTCGGTATTCCAATGGAGCTGCACTCGGATCAAGGCAGAAATTTCGAATCCAACCTTTTCCAAGAAATATGTCTACTGCTGAACATCCGCAAGACAAGAACCACGGCCCTACATCCGCAGTCCGATGGAATGGTGGAACGGATGAACAGGACGATCAACCGCCACTTGTCCAAGGTTGTCTCTGACCATCAAAGAGACTGGGACCAGTATCTTCATTTGTTCCTGATGGCCTATCGATCCGCAGTACACGAGTCAACCGGTCAAACTCCTGCTAGTATCATAATGGGCCGAGAACTGCGACTGCCTTGTGACCTGAAGTTTGGGATACCGCCAGGACAAGACACTGCGGGAGAGGACTACGTCAGCAAACTTCGGCAGAGAATGGACGACATCCACGAACGAGTCCGGTTGAACATCCAGAGTGCCAGCGATAAAATGAAGAAGACCTATGACATCAAGGCCGACACTGGAGGATTTAAGGTTGATGACCTGGTTTGGCTGTACAACCCCAAACGTCGTCGTGGACTATCACCAAAGTTGCGGAACTCGTGGGAAGGCCCGTATAAAATCGTGAAAAGGATAAACGACCTTGTGTACCGAATCCATAAGCCACCCCGAGGGAAACCAAGGGTCGTCCATTTCAACAGGTTGGCCCCTTACGCTGGAAACCATGACCAAGTTCGCACCCTCAAGCCACCGGAGGATGATATGACGTTCGAGAAGTTTATGTCCTTGTATTCAAACGGGCAGAAAGTTCTACATGGGGTTACTAGAGAGGAGTCACGAGACCTTTTCGAGGTGCCTGCTGACTACGCACTAGCGCACTGTGTGGCAGAAGATCTTCGAATGTCCAGGGGCATCGCCGTAGTGTTCTCCAAGAAATTTGGTCAACTCCAAACACTGCGGCAGCAGAATCCAGAAGTTGGTGGGGTGCTACAGTTGAAGAAAGGCCAGAGAAACATCTACTACCTAGTTACCAAGAGGCATTCCCAAGATAAACCGTCCTATGAAGATGTCTGGAAGAGTCTCTATGGTGGACCAGAATCTGGTGGATCTAGCAATTCCAAAATTGTCCTGTGGTATTGATGGGTTGGACTGGAGAGTCATAAGAAGTATGCTGGAGGCGATATTCAGATCCAGCGGCGACAAGATTTTGGTTTGCTGTAACCCTCTTCCACGACCGATCATGAAGACCGTGGAGTGTTACTTCCATCGAACTTCACGGTGCAGATATGGGGAGTCATGCAGATATCGTCACACTCCAAGGATGAAATTTCGGGACAAAATGTCTTTAAGAAGGGGGCAATGTAACGAACCTAGGCCGGACCTGTCGCCTCACGCGTTGCCATCGACAACGATGAGGTCATCCCCAGAGATATTCGAGAACAATCCAGTCGCTCTGCCGGGGAAAACAACGGTCAATATTGGAAACAATTGGAACATGTTGGTCGCCAACTGCCAGAATTCGAAAGATCGGGAATTCTGTAACGGAGATAAATAGACAGCCCTCAAGATGGCACGGACAGTCGGAACGAGCCCATACGATCGAGCTATACAGTGGCGTAGTAATATAAATTAAGTTGTAGATTTAGTGTGAAATAAATTAGTAAAACCAAGTTAAGTTTATTTACGTTACACTAACTTCAACTTTTCTAACAGTTCTTTCTATTCGAAAATGACTCTGGAAATCTATGGAATAAAATTTTGATTGAAGAATTTGCGAAGTTAATATCAGCCTCATTTCACCTTCCATGGAATAGCGTAAAATTACTTCTTCATAATTCTGAATGCAAACTCATCTTTCATTGAAAACGTATTGTTTCTTCATCTTACTGGAAGATAACACACACATCTCATCGTCTTCATCAAAAACATAATCAAAAGCTAACGCCGTTATTGTTTGGAATGTTGCAATTTTCCTTTTCCTCATAAATTCAAATAATTTTTAAACTTTCCGTAATGCGCATGCGGTGTCTGTAGCGACTCTGACGACCCTGCTTTTGAATAGGGTTATGCTAGACGAACCTGAGTCAGTGATCGAGTAAGCAACACCAAAGTTTGCGAACGCGCGTAGTTAACTCGGATTAGGAAAACGAACGTGCAGGTTAGGGATCGTGTTAACCCGAGTAGGTTTCCGAAAATGCCTATAGAAAAAAGAAGTGATAGTGAAATAAAATAAGCTCTCAGCCGAAGAAAAACAAATGAAAAAAATATTACAAACAGAAGTGGAAGGAAGAATATACAAATAAATCTGGCTCTTGGTTGGTTTCTGCAGAAAAAAAATACATTGTAGCTCCTCCATAAACTCTAAAACAAAATGATGAATATAGTCAAGGGCATTCATCTAGTACTTTTTATGGAGACGATCCACTACGAAAATTTCACCCCAGGAACAACGCTGGTTCAGTCACAGTAGAATTGCTGAAAGATTCTCTATACTATATATAGAGCATTCTACTGTACTGTGGTTCAGTCGTTCATTGAGGTTAGGTTATAGTAGTGATGTAATTACTATAGTTTTATTTATATCTATATTATCTATAAAGCATTTGAAATTTCATCAAATATCAGATATGACCATAGGGAACCTCGCAAAATGCATCTTGGCAGGTTCGCTTACAGCATTCAGCTACTCTGTGGGAACCTACATAGAAAGAAAAAAATATTTGAAGGGATTGGTCCAAGAACAATTTCATAACTTGCCAGCATTGCCGCTATTTGGGACCGTATCTGCAGCTACCCCCTTTTCACCCGACCGATTACCCCAAAACGAAACGAATGTTAATAGGCTATGGCAAATAATGAAATATGGTTTTCCTGGTCTGGATCAAGTAAGATCTTTTAATGATTATGTTATGAGCTATGATCGTCGTAACAGAGTAGCACATTGGGTTTTCGAACATCTTACAGTAGATAATGTTAGAGCAAATGATGGCGTAGATAGATCAAAGTGTGAATTCAAACCTGATGAGAGTATACATGAGTTTTTCAGGTTTGTTGAAGTTATTTATATGCATTTCTTACAATATAGTTGAGACGTTGACCTTGGAAATTGTGATACTACAATGGTACAATATAGTTGAGATGGTAAGCGCAAAAACCTTATAAATCATGATATTTTCAAATTCAAATTGTCTTTTATTAGAAAAATTGTACACAAACAAAATTGTTACAATGGAATAATAAGTGTCAGTTATCAAATCCGTTACAAAGAAATTATCAAAAGATATCTAATACTAGAATAATTTGTACAAATATTTATACAATCAGGACATATTACTTACAGGACAATACACGCTAAAATATATAATCTAAAAACTCATAGATGGAATACGGCTCTACTTGCAATAAAATATTTTTTACATCATTCTTAAATTTTTTAACGTTTAGCTGCGACTTTATGCTATCTGGCATTTTATTAAAAAACTTTATACAAGAATACGTTGGTCCTCTTTCTGTTGCTGTGAGTCTATGTATTGGAAAATTAAGCCCCACATACCTAGTGGGTACGTTGTGATTTGTCTCAAACTGCACAAACTTATCTTTATTTCTGAACAAGAAGAACAAGCACTCATAAATATATAGACCTGCCAGTGTCAACAATCCAGGCTCCTTAAATTTTCCCCTACAAGAGTTTTGTTTTCTTAAATTGAGCATAGTTCTTATAGCTCTTTTTTTGCGCACTGAATGCTCTACCAACATCATTTCCTCTGCCCCAGAAGTTAATACCATATCTGAGTGTTGAGTAGATGCTTGCAAAATATACAGTTTTAAGGTGTTCCAAGTTTAAATACTTTGACATTACTCTTAACGAATAGCATGCCATTATACAAACTTTCTGCCGCCTATTGGTGATGTAACATTTTATCCATTCCAGAGCAGGGCCACGGATCCCATATCTCTCCATCTTGTCAACTAAGATCTGGTGATCTATACTGTCAAAGGCCTTTGATAAGTCCAGAAACATTCCCATGGAAATGTTCCCTTTCTCCCACCCATTTAAAATTTAATCCACAAACTCATATGTTGCTGTTTCAATAGCTTGAGATAGCCATGCTGTTACTCACTTATGAGTTTTCCGCAGTGAAATAATTGCAGGAGTCTTTTGCACATTGCGTTTTTTTTTTGAGAAAGTTGGTAATATACTGATGGGCCTATAATTTTCTAGCTTAGTTTTGTCTCCTTTCTTATGCAAAGGCTTTACCAAGGCTAACTTTAATTGGTTAGGAAAAATACCATATTTGAATGAATTATTGATAATGTGAGACAAGGGCTCTACAATCTCTTCCGCACAATATTTCTGCAGATTCACTGAGATTCCGTCATGCCCTGCACTTTTTTTATTTTTCAGTTTTGAGATGATATTAAGAATTTCAACAAGAGTTACTGGCGTTACGAAAAAGGATTTGTTGTTATGCGGAATGCTGCAGAAAAAGGGAGTTTGAGGTTGAGTTTCTGTTAAGTTAGGCCCTGCCTTGAGTGGTACAAATCTGTTGAATTCTGAACAGATATCTTTAGGTTTCCCAGGAATTTGTCAAGTTTGATCAACTTGCTCACTTCCTCACTTCCTTAACAATCTGCCAGACACATTTTGATTTATTTTCACTATTATTTATACAATTTTTATAGTGAGCACCCCTCAAATCTTTTAAAAGACTATTGTATTCCCGCTTATTTGCTCTATAAGCCTCGCTGTATCCCCTATCAGTTCTACTAAGCACTAATAGAATGTCAAGCTCATTTTTACATGAAATGACATGTGGACTGGGATTTAAATATTTTTTTTTGGGTTTGCATTTATGTTGAACTGAGGTAATTGGAAAGCAATCATTGAAGACATACCCAACAATACTCATAAAATTATCCCACTGCACATCAACAAGTGATTCAGGGGTAAAAACACAGATTCCCAATTTTGACAAGAGAGCTTGTGCTTGAATTTATTCTTATTTATACTAGAAAAAAATATTTTGTTGACTTTTTTGAGTTTATTACTTACTTGCAAATTAAAAGATATTTTCTGCACAGTGTGGTCTGATATATGAGTGCTTATTATCCCTGCATCAAAACACTGGACATAAGTATAAATATTATCAATGCAGCTGCGAGAGGTTTCACTTACAGAAGGTTTGAAATTGAAAGATTGTAACAACACAATGAAATCTTTTGCGTTATTATCCCTAACATCCATTTTGTCTAGGTTAAAGTCGCCTGCAATCAAACACATACAGTTTTCATTCAGCCGAATATTCAGTACAGATTCAAGTTTCATTAGGAATAGAATGGTTGCAGTTTCTTAATGACTTGAACTAGTTTTGTGGAAATTGTGGATTTATATTTTGATATGGCAGGTTTAATCAACATTTTAGGTGGAGAATTGTATAGAAGGCAAGTTGTATTTATATTTTTCATATGAAATTTAATGAATTCTGAAGAAAAATAAATAAATTTATTCGTTCGAAAGTGTTCATTATTTTCGAGGGTTTCTAAATACAACATATATTGCGTTCTGGTGGTCTTCGAAGAACGTTTTCTCTTAACTTTGGTATTTTCCATGATTTTTTAATAAAATCCAAACTACCCCGATCTTCGAATACCTGATCATAGACAAGACTTCTATATTCTATACTGACATTTGATTATGAAATAACAGTTGTTAAGTTAGCAACATTCAGCACGGAACGAAAAAATTTCATTAACCACCCTGAAAACATTTATTGGATCTCTTTACTGAAATTGCCAAGGTCATTAGTATTTTTGACATATTGTTCACACGCATCGTTAAGTGCCGGCTACCGACAGTCGTTTGATAACGGATCGTTCAATAACGGCTTTTTACGGAATAGTCTTGATAGGATTATGATTTTGTTGCTGTCCAGTGAAAGCTCTAGAGCCGAGCACTCAAAAATTCCTTCCTCCGCAAGCGAAGTTATGTCACTTCTGGCTCTGAACTCTATTTCATCCTTTAGATAGATAGCTGCACCTCCATATCCACCTTGTCTACTGAATGATGAGGCCAGTGAATATCCTACTAAATTATACGCTGGCAGTTGATCAGTAGTTTTCCAATGCTCACTCACACACACACAGCAAGACCATTGTTTTCTTCACTTACTAAGTCCTGAAGAGCATCGTGACTCGTTCCTATCGATTGAAGGTTTTGGTGCAATATACACAATTGTTTATATGTGTTTTCATCTTTTCGACTATTTAACCTCTCTTCTGAGGTGCTAGGTTCTTCAGATTTGAAAATTTGTTGACATAAAGACCTTTGGCCAAAAATCAGGGGCCAGAACTTTGGGTGCACTTTTATGTGTTACTCCAATCTTGAAGGAGCTGACGCACTTTTGTTTTGTATGAAACTTTTCTGAGACACTGTTTGGTATTCCATTTTCTTTCAAATAGGATTGTACGTCTTCTGCTGGGGGCAATCTTCAGACTAGTAGCTCCCTCTCTTTTGCCTTGAATGGGTGCCGGTCGACTCGACTTTTTTAGGAATCCTCTTTTTTTCTGAGTTTCCCAACCATCCCTATGTTGATTTTCCGTCTGTGGTAACGGCGTGATGTTCCGATCAGTTGTATCAGATCTTTGAATTTGTTCCACTTGATTTGGAACAGATGAACTACTGCTTCTTCTTTGTTTATCTGGCCGCTCTGCCAAATCAGCTTTGGAGGGTTCTGGTTTTGTGACGGAATTGTTATTGTTTGTCACATTTTTTGACTTTTTCTGCTGGGTGCATTTCTGCTCCAAAAATAGTACTTTTTCCCTGAGAAGCAAGATGTTCTTCTGATTTTTACTTCTCATCTCATCTATCAACTTGTTTATAGCAGTTGAATTTGCACTTTTTCTCAACTGTTTGAGGTTATGTCATGCTCGACACAAACCGCACGTGTTTCATCCAGAATTTGGAGCTTTTCGGCCCAATTTCGGGTGGCACACGATTTATGATAGGCGTTTCCACACTTTACACATACAATTACACTTGTTTGCTTTGTTTTACAGCACGTTAACATCGTTTTCTCGCTCAAAATTTCCCGTGCGTCCATACATGACGCCATTTTGATCTTTGCCATGATACTTTGTTTAAATGTGTTATGGACTATTGGGAATTCAAAATAACGGATACTCCCTCTGGTGTCGATTTTTGAAACTGCACATACGTACATTGTTTACTTTTCCAAACATTAATGTTTATATGATTTTAGCTATTCTATACCTAAAACTTGTGGAATCTCTTGTAATTGTTGTTATTTAATGAAATTCTTGTTTACCTGGTGAATGTTCTGTTGACTATTGTAAGTCCTCGAGTGAAAAAATGAGCGATTCCAGTTCAAATCATTATTGTTGTGTACCTCAATGTGACTCTTGGCAAAACGATACCATTGTATTGGAATAAGTTTTCATCATTTTCCGTGAGAAAATGAACGTAACGTTCTGGTGCGGTGCAGACTAATCTAGGATTGAGCGAGTCTACAGACAGACGATGGGCTCTTGAAGAATATAGTCCCTTCCCAAAATCTTCCTGTATCGTCTGTGACCAAGAAAAAAAGTTAGGTCCTTCAAAGAGAGTTGAGAGGAAAGAAAAGACAGTTAAGAAGAGAAAAAAGAGATATTATTCAACATACCGAAAATTATTCATACAGTATGGACAAAGAGTGACTATATATGTATATCTAGGTGATAAGGACACATTGTTTACTTTTCGAAACATTAATGTTTATATGATTTTAGTCGTTGTACACTTGAAACTTGTCGAATCTCTTGTGATTGTTGACATTCAATGAAATTCTGGTTTACCTGGTAAATATTCTGTTGACTATTGTATGTCCTCGAGTGAAAAAAAAGTGATTCTAGTTCAAATCATTATTGTTGTGTACCTCAATGTGACACTTGTGCAAAACGATCCCGTTGTACTGGAATAAGTTTTTATGATTTTCCGTGAGAAAATGAATGTAACATACTGGTGCAGACTAATCTAGGATTGAGTGAGTATAGACAGACGACGGGCTCTTGGGATCTTGAAGATACAGTTCCTTCCCAAAATGTTCCTGTATCGTATGTGACCAAGAAAAAATGTGAAAAAGAGAACCTTTAAAGAGAGTTGAGAAGAAAAGAAAGAGAGTTAAGAAGAAAACAAGAGATATTATTCAACATACCGAAGATTATTCATACAATGTGAAAGTGGAAAATTATTGTCCGAGAGAAATTATGAAAAAAAGGAAATTGTGGCATAATGGACAGATCATTAAATTAAAGAAAAAAAGCTCAGCGGTTAGAGTATATGTCTAGAAAACATAAGGTCGTGGGTTCGACTCCCACTTGAGGATGCTTTTTTTTCTTTAATTTGATGATCTGTCCATTAGGCCCAATTTCCTTTTTTTTTCATTATTCATATAGTATGGAAAAAAAGTTACTTTATATGTATATCTAGGTGATAGGGACACATTTTCACACCATCTTGTTTGTTTTAGATGAAATTAAAAAAACTGTTTATGTTAGTTTTATTTTCAATTCGAACATTCACAAATAATAATGTGTAACATTTCTTCAGAATAATTCATAACAATAATTCCCGAGGACTTCACTAACTGTCCAGAAACTTCGAAAAATATTTTTTTTGCAAGCAATTTCGAACATACTTTGTCTCCTTCAAAGTGAGTTTTCGCAAATGAGATTGTCTTAAGATTTAAATACACCACTTCACTAGAGTCTTGAAATTAATAACACTACACAAAAAAACTGGAAAATAATACCAATTGGAAATATTTTAAGAAAAACTCCAAACACAAGTGTATAACCTTTGAGAAAACAGACAATGTACGTATGTCTGGTTTGAATTTTTGCCACTCTGGCGCTGGCATCTAATTTTGAATTCCCAATTGGTTTCGTGCACATTTGACGGATGGTCAACATTGGAGGTAAAACAATCTCACATTTTCGCTTTGTTTACTTTGGTAAATAACGTTTATTCGAAATGTTTACTGTTTTTGAGTGAAATATTGTGACAATGGACCTGACAAAATATTTTTCCAGTTTACATGATGTTCACCTAGAACGGTATGCTTTTGATGCATTTTTCTTGCATTTCACAACAGCACATTATGAAGGCATGATCATCTATGAATTAAACAATATCACATGTAATCCAACTAATGAATTATTTTCGAAATTGGTAAAAATGTTCAATTGTTCAAATGTTCACTTATAATACCACAAGAGCTTCAAAATTATCGGGTATTTCCCGATAGGTTCGTTGCAAACAAATTAAGGAGTCAAGTTTTTCAGGTTAAAAAATCACGAGCGCGAAGCGCGAGTGATTTTTCCTGAAAAACTTGACGACTTTATTTGTTTGCAGGAACTTGAGGAAATGCCAGATAATTTGAAGCTCGTGTGATCGGGGATTATTTTTCCGTCCCAAAAAAGTAGTAAATTGGTTCCAAACTGTTTTTTTTGCCTTCTCCGTATTAATGGGAACATTTCCTTTGACTTTTTTATCGATGGTGGACAGAGAACAAACTCCAAATCGACTCATTTTCATGCAAAATCTCCAATTGTCACAATTGAATTCAACCTGTCAGTTTGAAGTGTGGTTAATTTGACTGGATCATGTTTTGTTTTTTATATATAGCAACTACCAGAGAAAATTTTCAAAAAATTATCAGTATAATACCATGTAGGTTGTACCACGTGACGTCGAATGGTGCAATTCTATTGGTCGATATTTGGGTCGGAAAAATAATCAACATAAACAAATCGGAATAGTGAGATTGTTTTACCTCCAATGTCGACTATCTGTCAAATGTGCACGAAACCAATTATCTTTAATTTCAGACATGTACCTAAATCAGCGACTCATACAGAATGGTTGTATTTTGGTTTGTATGATAAATTAATAAATTCCAATAAGATCAATGCACTATTAATTTTTTAATGGCATTGTCTATTTACACGATGGAGTATAAGAGTGTACCCACATTGTACTTGTGTTCGGGAAAGCTTGGCTTTCGAGTGTTGAGTGGATGGAGTGTATAAACGAGAAAATGCATGTCGATTGAAGTTTTGAATTTTTCGACTAGAAATTATAAATCAACCTTTGTTTGAAATATTTTATTCCTTTTTTTCACCAGAATAAGTAAATATAATTTTCGAATAAATAATTCAATCATGAATTAGGTACCTATAAAATTATTTTTTTATTAATAATTTGGAAACGATATCTTATAAATTCATCTCTGTTCAAATTATTTCATTCGATTTTTTTTCTATGTCAACTATCCCATAATGAAATATATAAATTTTTTTTTTACTGGAATAAATACAATTTGCCATTAAATGAATTTACACAAAATAGGAAATAATTGTTCATTGAAATAAAAACGCCCGCTAAATAGGTAAAGGTAAACATGTAATTCTCAAAACACACGAAGTTTTTACTCAGGTAAACTTTTATGTGTAGTTTGCAAAAAGGAGCACAGACTTCATGAATTTTCCTCCAGACAAAAGGTTTGAAAAGACCAGGTCACTTAAGTTGTGCACAAATTGCTTGAAACCTAGTGACGACCAATACATCAACTGGTGGAGGAGTACTATTAGCAATCAGAAACGACTGTGACTTATCTGAATTTCGGCAATATAGAAATTATAGGATGTCGATTGATGTATAACCACACAACTCTCTTTATTTTTTACTATATATTCCAGATACTAATAACGCACACATATTTTTTTTTCCAATTTATTCAATTTGATTAAATTACAACAGTTTATACAATAATTGCAAATATTATAAACTTAAACCACTACTGAAAATAACTGTACAATAGTAACTGTGTAACATCAATATAATAATATAATAATAATAATCTTTATTAGCATCAGCTCTCAATTATAAATAGTATAAATAAAATAGTAGTATAAATGTATAAATAAAATAGTATAGTATAAATAAAATAGCATAAATAAAGTACAGAACACATAAAATACAATGCACGAACAAGTTAAATTAGCAGTATAAAATCGAAATAATACAAGAAGAGATATTACAATGATGGGTTATATTTTACACACTGGCTTTTGAATTCTCTAAATGACGAGTATTCTTTCAATTCTCTTGGTAATGAGTTGTAAAGCTGTAACCTTTGATGAACACTGTGTTTGTAGCAGCATTAGCAATATTAATATAGAAATCATTGGAAGCATGTGATCTGGTATTGTGATTATGTATTTCTTGGAGATAAGTTATTTCTTCAGTTAGATAGGTTGGTAAGCTATTGATGTTCGTTTTCTACATAATAGAATGGCTCTCATAGCACGATTTTGTACTTTTTGTAATGTATCAATTTGTTCATTATTCATCAGGTATATGAATGTTCCACAGAAATCAAGATGAGGAGATATTATGGTTTTATATATAGTTAACTTAGTAAAAGATGATACCTTATTATTCAATCTATATAGGAAATTAATTTTTCTTGCCATTTTCTTCTTAATATACTCACAATGTGATTTAAGATTCAGTTCATTATCTATCATGAAGCCCAGGTACTTGAAATGTTTAGCTTCTTCAATTACATTATTATCAATCAATAAATGGTGGCTGGATGTTACATTTTCAATTTGTTCAGTTATATTTATTTGAAATTACCATGTATTTGGTTTTATTTATGTTTAATTTCAAACCATTGTCATTCAGCCATATGGATAAATTACTCAAATCTTGATTTATTAATGATATAGTACTCTGAATATCCTCTACATCTCCTTCGCAGTAGATCATAGTATCATCCGCAAACAATTTTATTTTGCAATTTTGAACATGTCATTGATGAACAAAATGAATAATATTGGTCCTAGAGCACTTCCTTGAGGGACTCCATAATGTATGTCGTTGCTGCCAGAAAATGTATTATTATATTTAACTATTTGAGACCTACCAGAAAGATAGCTTTCAAACCATTTCAGCGCATTTTCCTTAATGCCAAATTTCTCGAGTTTTCTCAGAAGCAGAGGTACATTTACAGTTTCAAAGGCTCTCTTTAAGTCTAAAAATATAACAATAATGATCTTTTATTATTGATTATCTCAGTTTTCCATTTAGACAATAAATGATGCAATGCAGTTTCACAGAATGTGCCTGCCTGAATCCTGATTGTTCCTTTACTAGTATATTATTATCTTCTACAAATTGTAGTAGCTGATCCTTTACTGCTAATTCTAATATTTTCTCATAGATAGGAAGTGTATTAATCGGCGGAATTCGAACAAGAGGTTGTATTGGACACTTTTCAATAGGCACAATTGTGGCTACTTTCCATTTTTCAGGGAATTGTCCTGTCATCAATGAAGTGTTAATCAAATATAATATATGGTTACCAGCAACTTCGAATGTTAATTTTAATATTTCCAAGTTGATGCCGTATTTATCACCACCGTTTTTCTTCATTCTATTCATTATCATTTTGAGGTCATTCATTGTGAGTGCTTCAAATGTGGTAAGCGTCATTTGGTGTCGAGGCAAAACATCCAAGATATAATCGGAGCTGTGAACAGGTTTGATGTCGCTTACAATTTCCAATATACTTTCTATGAAGTATGAATTGAAAGAATTTGCTATATCTGCGTCATTTTCTTTCCAATGATTACCGAAATTTATTTTAGAAGGCCTGTTTTGAGGTTTTCCATTTATTAACTCTTTGAGAGACCTCCACATTGCCTTTGCATCTCCTTTGTTTTGATCAATTTGTTCTTCGTAGTATTTTTTCGTTTCCTGCCTAATCAATGAAGTAACAACATTTCTAACTTTCTTATAGTTAATCCAGTCCTCCTCTAATGCCGAATCCCTAGCCACTTTATACAAAAGGTCCCTATATTTTATTTGTTCCATGATCTCGTCTGTAAACCATACTTTCAGTTTGAAGTTATTGAATGTTCTATATTCTTTCCAAGGTGCATGTTCATCTAGAATTTTTACAACATTATTAACGAATGAGTCTGCCAGTTTATTCACATCAGTACTATTTGTATCCCACTCCAGATCAAATAACGATTTTTGAAACTCTAGCTTATTAAAATTATTTAAGTTTCTTTTGACAGTTGGTGTATTTAAATTCAATTTCACCTCATTTGTTATCAGCGAGATAAGTATATTAGAATGGTCGGAAACTTTAAGATAATCAGATATTTGGTGTTTAATATTTTTATCACTTGTTAACACATAATCAATCAGTGTAGACGAGTCTTTAGTAATTCTTGTACTTCCTTCAACAATTTGATACATTCCAAATAGGTTCAATAGCTGTTTAATTTTTCTACTATCGTTGAGTCTACTTTTAGATCTATGTTGAAATCACCTGTTATAATCAATATAGATTTTTCTTCCATTAAAATCTCAATATTTTCTTCCAAAAATGACAAAAACTCTGAGTGAGAAGAATTTGGAGAATGGTAAAGTGTACAAACAGTATAAGTTTCTTTACTATTCAGTCTTACCTTTGCTGCTAACATCCACGTGTTCATATAGATTGATTTGTTCATTACTTGTTGGTATTCCAAACCTGTCTTAACATAAATGCTGACCCTACCAGTGTGTCTACTCGTAGATTTACAATTTAACATATCAAATCCATCTATTTTTGTTTCATTTTGATTAATATCATCAGTGATACGAGTCTCGGTTATACATAACAACAATGGGTTATGACAATGTATATTCATTAAAACATTATTTAAATTGCATACAAGACTAGCAGCATTTGCATAAAATATAATATTGTTTTTCATGCCTATGAAACTATCACTTTTTGAACTTCTAAAAAAGAATTGCCCTGGCTAGGAGTGATTTGATTCGGTAAATCTATTTGTTGAGTCACAATATTCTCATTGGCAGTGATTAAAGCACCACAATTTCCATCTTCAGTATTTGAAACAACAATATTTTTATTTCCCATGGTTGAAACTACAGTATTATTAGTACAGTAAGGTACATTGTTGGAATGATTGTCACTACATAAATAATTTATAAGTTTGATGATTGCTTGGCCCAAGAACCATTTACCCACTCTATTGATACTGATCCCATCGGAATGATAATTTGTTCGTCTAATGATTTTATCTACTTTAATTAGATGGGAACAGAGTAAGCCGCTATAGTGCAGTTCCTTTATCAAGGAGATGTTACGATCATATATACAATTATTTAAATGACTCTTATCATATCGATATGGCTCAGTAATAATAATAGTTTTTGTAAAATTTAATCTATCTATGAAAGACCACCTTAGACTACTACTTATCTTATTGGGCCAAAATATGACTACATCGTTTTTTGTGAGATTTTCACTATTATGTATGGCTGTCTCTAGTAATACAATAATATAATATTTTGCATTTTTATGTGGATTGATTTTTGGACTAGACTATTTACTAATGCACCTATGTGAATGAACACTTGTATTGTGCATTTGAACAGAGTTTGAAGCTATAGATTTCTCAATTCTAAGACATTCAAAATATTTTTGAAACTCTAGAAAACCTTGAAAAGATCTATGACGATAACTCATTAATAGAAGGCGACTTTAATCAACGTCTCTTCAATAATAGAATCAACCCAACACTTAACTGTTGTATGTTATGTTGTATCATATATGTATTATTTTCTTGTTCTGTGTTCTTCGCGTGTCCTGTGTCCTGTTGACATCACTTTGGACAGATTTGACATTTGGCCATTCCGCTCGATGATCTTGAATGTGATGTACGAAGTGAAATCATTAAACATCCTGAATAGTAACAGTGTTTTATTAAATATAAGAACCCAAGAATATAACAAACAGAAACCTAACAAGTTTAGAGGAATTTATCATATGATTTAAAACAACACAAGATGGCCGCCTGATAGACCTTGTACCATCCAACTTAGATTTCCATGTACTTCATGATGAATTGCCTTTTGTTATGCCTTGAAGTCAAGCTTCCCAAAACCCCCAAACCCCCCTATTATAAACTACAACAAGAAAGTCAGAAACTATAACATTAGGAAAGCAAATATTATTTGCTCAGCTGTACCAAACTGATTGGTCATTTCTAACCAACATAACTGATGTCAACATAGCAGCAAACGAATTTTATAAAAAACTCAAACCATCTTCGGCGTGTTTGTACCTAGCTCTCAAAATTCTATGAGGAAATACCCACCATGGTTTGTAGCAGATATCAATAAAGAAATAAAACAAAAAAACAAGTCTTCAAACAACTCTAACAAACAAACTCTGAAAGATATAGGCTAGAGTTTAAAAACCTTCGAAAATCAATTAAAAGAAAAATGTATATTCAATATGATCAATACATTGAAAATGCAGAGAACTCAATTGAGCAAGATCCATCCAAATTCTGGTCCTTCGAAAACAAAGAACTTAATAACCGCAAAGATATGATATTGTAACTGCTTTTGCAGGCTATTTTCGAAGTGTATATGTCAGCCGATTCAAACGACCCTGTCGAAAATCCCAATCAGTTAGCAAATAACCCTCTTTTCTCAATAAAATGCCTATCACACACTGAAGAAATAAATGCACTTAAAAAACTGAAACTTAAGTAATCCTGCCGGTCTAGATGGCATAACTAGCTACTTAGTGAGTGACCGTGCTCATGTTTTTGCTGAACCCTACAGATTATCTTCAACCTTTCCCTAAAATCTAATACATTTCTCGATTTTTTTGAAAAAAAAAACAAAATATGTCCAATCCTCAAAGCTGGATCTATAAACAAAATAACAAATTATTGACCAATTACTATTGCATAAACCGGACATATAGGTATGAGTTTGACAAAAATATCACATTTTTTCAATAATATCTGACTCACAGCGTTCAATTTGTTGACGATTTTGCACTATTATCGTCAGCAATCTCTTACTATTCACAGACGATATGAAAATCTTCAGAAACATAGAATCACAAAGAGACTGTGAACTACTTCAACAAGTCCTAGCGAACCTTTATGACTAGTATTCTACAAATAAACTACCCCTAAACATTCAGAAATGTAAATATTCAACGATCACATTGAGATACATCACTCATCATTTCAACTACAAAATCAACGATGTACCCCTACAATACACATCAATGGTTTCGGTCTTATCTTGATGGCAGAAAGCAATATGTACAGATATCTCACAGTGTCGATGGTCAAAGCAGCATGCACTGCTCAGATTTGATATCGGTAAATGTAGGGGTACCGCAGGGAAGTGTACTTGCCCCTGTATTATATTTAAACCACGCACCAGTTTATAATGTTTTATTTAGAGCATATATCGTTTGTGTCAACTCCCATGTTTTTACAAGCTTGACACTGGTGTGTCTCACAGGGTTGAGTCCTCAGCGATGTTGCCAAGCTTATAACTATTATGAGTGGCCTCGCTGTTGACCCATCACAATTCTCTTATGATACAGCCCCTATATTATTCTCCTTATATATAGCAGATATTGTTAAATACTAGATGAATACAAGCTAACACTTTACGCAGATGATTTGTCGATCTTGGTAGCAAAAGACTCCTTAGAAACCATCCAACAAAACTGTGCTGATTTAATGACAAGAATTATACTTTGGTTCTCAACAAATAAACTGTATGTCAATTCTGGTAAAACAGACAAAAGAAGATTGAAAACATAGAAATTAAAATGGGAGAAGTGAATCTAAAACAAAGTTTTCTTAAGGGATGTGATTGCATTAAATACTTAATTTTCAACAACTGGTTCAAGAAAGAAGGAACAGCTAGGTGTTGGTAAATTTTTCATGAGAACTAAGGGATTGTAAGTTGAATCCGGAAGAAAGGATATGTCTTTAGCGATGTTGCAAAAATATTGATTGAAGGCAGTACTAACAAGGAACAAATTACTTGGTGTTAGCCAGTTTTGATAAAATTAAACATGTTCTTCTGTCTACCACATTAATTAATATTTTAGATGTTGATAATAAAATATATGTCTACGGTCAGGCTTTGTTAGACTGTAGTTCGCAAAGTTCTTTTATATCAGTTCGTCTTTGCGATTTACTGAAAATCGAAAGGCACAAGACAAATGTATCGTTTCAGGAATTAACAATATGTCATACAATTTGAAATACAAATATAAAATACACCTTCAATCACCCATTAACGTAAGTTAGTTGAATTGCTTTATAATACCCGAAACCGCAGGTTTCATTCCAGACATGTCAATCAATACAATCGAATTAAACATCCCCAATCATCCTAAATTAGCAGATCCATCTTTATACACCGTATTAACCGTAATCTAGTGACTTTACACATTCAAGAAGAACTCCATAGGTTTTGGGAGCTTGAAGATGTTTTTAATGTAAAGAATCAATTCTTTCAAACGAAGAGAAATATTGTGAAGGACAAATACATATCATGACGTCACGGGTAGGTTCGTAGTAGTCCTACCATTCAAAGTGCATATAGAAAGTCTTGGTGAGTAATTACGGTCGGCAAAAAATAGATTTCTCAATTTAGAACATTAAATCGTGATACCAGGTTAGGATAGGTTCTCTTCGAGTGGGGCGATAACCGCTCCTTCCACTGCGACCTTTTCAGATCTATTATGGCTCGATCCTATTAAATTAGAGTTCACTTCAAGTCCAGTCTGAAAACACTTCTATGGTTATACTCTTTGATATTCCAAAGAAGGGCTCGGGTCCTATGAACCCTTTCATAGTGCCTTATTTTGCCAGAAGGTCGCTTTCTCATTTCCTTTAAAGTCTTTAGGTCCAGGGACCCATAGCAAAGTTATTCTGTTGTCCCTGCCTATGCTTTGAAGGGCTTTCACGCAGTTCCATACTAATCTGGATTCTATCCGACTTGATGCCAGCTCTTTCAGTGCTGCTTGGCTGTTCGACATGATTTTGATCGATTGATTTTTGCTGTTTCTGTTCAGAATTTCTTGTAGACGGAGTTTGATTGCATGGACTTCTGCCTGGAATATTGTGGCGTACTGTCCCAGGTTTACACTAAATTCTGGCTGTACTCCGGCTCCAACTCCGTCTTCCGTTTGGAGCCGTCTGTGTACCATTGTAGATTGGCCCTCGTGAGTTCTCGTTCTTTCGTCTCCCATTCATCTCTTCCCGGGAGGAGAATCTCAAGGTTTATCAAATTTCATCCTGTTACTGGCCAGTATCAACCTCTTCCTAGCTGTTTCATGGATTTTCAACAGGCTATCCCTTAGTTTAGCTGCATAGTCGTGTATTTTCACCTCTTGGGTGCCTGGTGATCCGAACACCAAGTCACAGGGCAATCGAAGTTCCCTTCCGAATATAATGCTAGCCGGGGTAAGCTTGGTTGAGTCATGGACGGCTGCTCTGTATGCCATCTGTCCCAGTCTTTTTGATGCATCTCCACTACCTTTTTTTGGAAGGTGGAGAAAATCCATTATGGACACCTTTCGGTAGTGTGGGAGTCTTCTTAGATTTACCCACTAAAAACTCCACCCTGTAGGCTTGACTGGCCGTAGCCCTCTGGCTCATTGTATCTTGTAATGTAATAATACAGGTCCGGGAGATCTCAGTTCATCTACTACACAATAGCTCGGCAGGGGTGGTTGCTTTTGGCCATGGTCTCCTAGCTTGCTGCTTTTAACTCACTGCATATACGCGGGTTCGGGCTGTGATATAATGGGTAAATGTAGCCATCGGGTGTTTGCTTCCACGTAGCACCGATGGATACGGAAATAGCAAGATATAGCGTGATTTTGCTATTTATTATATATTATTATTCCTGGTACGTAGGTACCAGGAACTACAACATGGAGGATAGAACCTGTTCTCCGGTGTACGGGGCGGCGACTGGATGTCACGTCCGGAGCAGTCCCGTTGCATAGGGGCTTGACTCAACTGTCCGGCCAGGAAGACGAGAACTACCAGGAAAATCTCCCCACCTTCAAGGTGGAACAGATAAGCCGAAGACTGCATGATATCTTGTTGAAAATTCTACCCAGATGAGCCAAAAGCTCAAGGCTCTTCAAATATACCTCCAACATTGAAAAGCAGCTACAAGTGTGTGTAGAAGGAGGTTTATTCAAGAAAAACTCAGTTTAGGATTGCTTCAAGAGCCCTGGATTAACAGAGGACGAATAAAAGGACTCGCAATAAAATCATGTGAGTTACTTTTTTGCAACACTCATGAAAAACCACGAGTAGCCATATTGCTCGCACCCAACATTAAATTTATTCCTGTTCCAGTGTTCATCACGGGAGATTTGGCAATCGCCATCGTAGAAGTGCCAATTGAAACAGGCAAGAGGCAGATTGTTATTGCCTCGGCCTACTTCCCAGAGGACTTGCCGACACACCCACCACCAGAGGAAATCCAAATCCTCATCCGATGGTGTCAAAGAAGAAACAGGCACTTCATTCTGTGCTGCGACGCGAATGCGCGCCATATCACATGGGGAACCACAGACACAAACGCACGAGGTGAGTACCTTTTAGAATATTTGCATGCTACAAACATTGTCAATAAAGGTAACAAACCCACTTTGAAAAATGCGATTAGAAAAGAGGTTCTTGACCTTTGAAGATCCATTTATAACTAACCACATTTACAACAGGCATGTATCTGATGTCGGATCATCAACACATAAAATTTCGACTTGGAGTCATTAAACACGCTTCGACATGGAGTCATCGGAAACAGTCTTCGACATGGAGTCATCGGAAACATGCTTCGACAGATGATACCCAAACTGACCAACTGGGATGCTTATAGAGAGCATATTGAGAGGCAGTTGGGGGGCCAACATATTTCCATCGATTCAGCTGAGGAACTTGATACATCCTCCTCCAAGCAGCTATAAAATGTTATAATAAAAGCATATGAAATCAGCTGCCTAGAAAAACAAAAGGCAGTCAACAGAGACAAGCCTTAGTGGAATAAAGATTTAGCCAAATTTAAGAAAATAGATAGGAAACTCTTCAACAGAGCTAAAAGTCTGGGACACTGGGAATACTACAATGCAGCTCTTTCTGAGTACAAATGTGTGAGGGGATTATGTAATTAGCCCCAGCTCAACGCCTCCAGAAAGGAAAGCATAAGTGTTCTCATCCAGACACACTTTCCTGGATCCAAGGTTGTTGAAGACGAACTGCAAAGTGCCCAGCTGGAAGGGGTTGTCACTAACCCCAACAGATCCAGCAGGAGCCTAGGTGTGGTCTTTGATCGTGGATAGTAAAGCTACATGACTCTGGAATCACGACTCAAGGTTACGCAGATGACCTTTTAGGGGCAAATATGACGGGATAATATCCAATCGCATGCAGACAGCTTTAAATATAATCAGAAGCTGGTGCGCAAATGATGGACTGAATGTAAATCCTAGTAAAATAGTGCTGGTTCCATTCACAAAGAGGCGAAAGTACTAACTGAAAGCCCCAACCCTGAACAGAACTCGGCCAACTTTTTCCAAAAAAGTCAAATACTTGTTTGTTTTGTTTTTAACCACTTTCTTAGTTGTTTGATCAACCCTCAGAAGTTAATGAAAACTTGTACGAGTTAAGATCACGGGGGCCTTACCTTTTATAGTGGGATCCGAAACCACTCTTGTGGTCTTGAAAAATTTGTTCACCAGCTGCGGGAGTCGAACCCGTGCCTGGTGGAAACAGTGGACACAAGACCAACATGGAACAGTACTAACATTTTTTTCAAGGCTACAGCGGCAACCTGGATGTGCTGCAGAGTTTTTGGCAAGGCATGGGGTTTGAAGCCGAAAATGATATACTGGTCATACCAAACGATTATCAAACCCATGGTCACCTATGCCTCATTAGTATGGTGGCCAAAAACGTGCCGTGCCCCCACAGCATTAGAGGTAATGCTGAACCTTCCGCCACTGCACTTGTGTGTAATGAAGGAAGCGGCAATGAGTGCCTTCAGACTGCACCAGACATCAAACTTGAAAGCTGGAAATCTGATTGGACATTGAAGATTCTGTAAAATATTCCCCTAGAATCCAGGTACAAGCCATCGCATTATGCCAGCAGGCACGACTTTGAAGTGAATTATGAAGTGGTTAACAACAACAATCATATATTCACAACGAACAGGCCTCAACTAGAAAGGAATGTATCAGTATGGTATACTGATGGTTCCAAGATGGACGAAAGGGCTGGAGTGGGAGTAATAGGTCCTAGTTTTAGGTTCTCTGAACCTCTAGGCAAAGCCCCAACAATTGTTCAAGCAGAAAGTCATGCTATAGAAATTTGGCTCAAGAATGCCTTGCAAGAGGCTCCAGGGGCAATAATCTATATCCTATCAGATAGCCCAGCTCTGAAGTCACACACTTGTGAGTCTAGACTAACTTTGGACTGCAAACTCTCCCCAAGACAACTGGCTACGAACAATCAGGTGACTCTGATGTGGGTGCCAGGTCACAAGGAAATCAAAGGCAATGAGGAAGCAGGCAGCCTTGCCAATGGAGGTGCAAACACGCAATTTCCTGGCCCAGAACCCTTCTGTGGTCTCTCCAAAGCCCACATTAAAGAAGAATATCGGTGCTGGGAAGCTGACCAAATCAAAAACCACTGGAATAAGGTTCCAGGACGAATACAAGCGAAAAGGCTTCAGATCCCATTGCCAAGGAAAGCTAAACAGCTTCTCGAGTTTGACAAGAAAGACTTGAAACTGGTAACGGGGCTGCCCACCGGCCATTGTCCTATGAGGTATCACCTCAAAAAAATTTATAGAGAAAAACTACAGAACACCTGCTTTGCAACTTCCAAGCCCTGTTTTGCAAAAGTCTTAAGTTTCTCGAGGGGATTTCATTAACGCCCTCAGACATCAGAAACTTAGCTCCCAGGAAACTGATAAACATTGCAAGGAGTCTCGGAATCCTGGGCCTCGAATAGATAAAATATCTTATAGGTCGAGGTATGGAGAGGTCGAACAGTCATAACGACTGCCCTATAATCTATACAATAGCCCTCTGCTGGTCCCTCCCAGACTTTTTGTTTCACCATGATTAAGGGCCACTTCGAGGCTCCTCATAGCAGCTGCAAGTACTGCCGTGGCTACCTTATAGTGCTGGAGGTTCATCTGGATGTCCCTTATCGTTTGTTCAGTACCCTGCAGAGTTCTTTTCTGATCCTATAGTACGCTCGGAATTGCTTCCTCTCCAGTACCCTGAAAGAGACATCATTAACCGTGAAGGCCAAGAAGAGTTGTCCTCATTTCCTTTCGGTATTTCGGCTCAGTGGTCATTTGGTCCCACGCGTGAATGAGGGGAGGGGTTGGTTCAGCCCTGTAGTCCCCCCTGCACAGGGCTAAGGCGATAAGGCTATGAGATTTGGCTATGAGATTTCGCCCTGTTTCTCGGAGGCTCCGTTACGCTGTTTTTTGAAACAGCGGTGCCATACATCCGTCGCCACGGCGCTCACAGCTTGGATTTAGGTCTGTTTGACAGAGCCCGTTATTCGAGTCGCGGCCGCCCACGGACCAGACGAATGTCCGCAAACCGCCCCATTCGTTACACGGCTTCGGCCCGTTCACCCCAGACCACGTGAAGGTGAGGTGGTACTTTAAGGGGCTTCCACTACCTTGGAACGATACGGTTGAATCTTTGAACTATGCCATCTGACTGGGGGTGAAGCGCCGTGGTTCTGGTCTTGTTGATACCCATCAGCTCGCAAACTTTCTTGAATAACTTCGACTCGAAATTCCTTCATTGGTCAGAATGTACCTCCATCAGTACTCCAAATCTTGAGAACATGTATTTCACCAATGTCCTGGCTACTGTGGCATAAGCTTCCACCCATTTGCTGAAATAGTCCAAGGCAACGAGGATGTATTTGTTGCCATCGTCCGTCACAGGAACAGTGGCGGATTAAGGTAACTGGGGGCCCTAGGCGCAGGACAAATCTGGGGCCCCTTCTTTGTAGGATGTGTGGGGTGTATATGTGCTGCAGGCGTTTTTTTAATTTAGATCAAGGTCACGCGTTTTCCTGATACTTCAGTATCAGTTCAAATTTTGACCTCACTAGGTACAAGGATGAAGTATAATAATAGGAACGATCAATAAATTTTAACTACGACCAGTACAACAGTTATTGAAATGATATCATATATGTGATATGAAAAATATATGAAAACTAAGCATAAATACACCAAATATAAATATTTGAAAAATAAAACAGATTTTTGGGTAAAATGAAATAGAAGTACCAAATTAAAAAACGATCTGTAAAATAAAAATAACAAACTTAAAAACACTTTCTTTGGATGATAATACTGATGACAAATAACTGAAAATAAATATAAAACCATCTAAGTATGTGAATAATTCACAAAGGAACTTTTCTATCTTTGGATTTGGCAAATTTGTCTATCATAGAATTATAATCATTCCATTGACTGATTCAGATTCGATAAACAAAATCGCCAAAGCATTCAAATTTGCTTGGGATAAACTATTCCTCAAATAATTCTTGACCATCTTCAGTGCGGAAAAGGATTGTTCACCACTGGCATTACATATGGGCATTTTTTTCAAACTGTTCGGAAATGTAGACTGTGAGCTCTCAATAAGAAGTATATAAATGCCTGATGGATCTGTCATATGCCCTTTGTCAGAAATTTAACGAACTGAAGAACTTCATCTTTGAACTGGATGATGTCAATATCTCTGCTATATTTCGTAATTAATTTCTCACTGCATAAATAAATTGTTCTCTCAGATATATTCAGATCAAAGATAATACGGAAATCATTGACAATGTTTTTATACACCTCACTCCTATTACCTCATCACCTAGTGAGTCCATCAAAAATAATATTGTGTATTTTAACAATGAAGGCATTTTTACCGGTTATATATATTTCATTTTCTGTCGTCTCGTCAAAATGCTGTTTCCTTTCTCGGGCCTTTTCTTTCCACCTGTAAAATTTCTGTTGTCTGTTAACTTTTGTGCATCAGCTTCAATTGTTTCGAAGTTATTTCGGATATCTTCGACAAATTCCAAAGGGCAGTTGAGCAGGTTGGTACCCATTAATAAATTAGAGTGTGCGTCTTACTTATTCCAAAGTACCGTCATGAGGGCTACTTCATAATCATCAAAGGATTCAGATAATTTTTGTGCTTCCAATTTGGCAATAGGTTTCTCATTGCCACTTTTACTCAATTGAATAAGGACCTCTTTAATATTTTTGTAGCATCCAGCTGAAGCACAAACGGCGTCAGCTCTAGATGACCATCTAGTGTCACAAACCCTTTTGATTTTCGAAAGAAAACCACAAAATTATCTCCACAAGTTTAATGGGGCCCAGAGGGTTATTCCAAAATATTCTAATGATACATGTTTCAAACCTTTAAACGTTCATCCTCAGTCCTTACTGGAACAAAGTGAAAATTGCATTTAAAAGAATTAAGACTTATCAATATTTTGTTTTCATAGTATCCGTGTGCTCAGTTCCTTAGTGAACTGAGTCCCTTTTTGGGGCGCCCTGTTCTTCGGGGCCCTAAGCGCGCGCTTACTGCGCCTACATCAATGGCAATTCATTCGAATGGATCACCTTCGTTTTATATATTTATCTCTCCCCTGGATCTTGTTTTCGCACTCTTAGTGGCGTCGCACCCTGGACATCTTTTACACCAGCTTTCTATATCGTCTCGTCATTGAACCCAATAGAACCTCTGCCTGGTCTTGTCCAAAATTTCATTGGCTCCCAGATGTCCTTCTGATTTTTCTTCGTAAATTTCCTTCAAGACTTCACTTATCCTCTTTCTGGGCAAAACCATTTGGGATATTGATGACCTCCCATCAGCTGACTCCTATACCCGTTTAAGTAGTCCATTCTCCACAACCAGGAAATCCCATTATGCTCCTTGAAGATGGGATCTCTGTCCGAAATATCTCTCCAGAAGGGCCTGCCAGTTCCGTTCTCTTTCCAATGTTGTTTCGTCTCCAGTTGCCGATATTAGACGCACGCGACTGTTGATCCCGTGCGTCTAATATCGGCAACTCATTCATGGCATTCAATCCGCTGACAATGCTCACAGGCTTCTGGACATGGTCTTCTAGATAAGGCATCCGGATTACTATGCCTGGGCGATATTTGATTTTGGACTGGTACTGGTGTAGCTTTTCTATCCATCTAGCTATTTGTCTCCTGGGTTTTTCATCTCCAGTAGCCACTTCAGGGCCGTTAGACCGGTCCTAATGAGAAATTTTGTGGGTTAACGTTAATGAATAAAACACAGAGGATTCAAAATAAGGTAGTAAAGGTTTTATTCAACTTCAGTTACAGAACGTCAACATATGTAGTTTTTAAAGAAACTGGTCTTCTTCAAATAGCAGAAATATTAAAAACTGAGCAAAGCAAATTTCTGTGATAAATAAAAATTTCAAATGTAATTCGCAATTAGATGTGGTAAACAATATACTTTCTCATGCTACCAGAAGACAATTTTTTCATATACAAGTAATGTAAGAACAAACAGCTTTAAACAGCCCACTGAACAGATGTATAAAGACATTCAATAGTCTGCCACAATCTATTAGGTCTAGTTCTAACTATAGCCAATATAAAAATAAAATAAAAACTATGTTCAAGAAGAAGGATTGAATTTTTAGGGGGTGGTTGGTTGACCTTAAATTCATCAGTTTTAATATGTATTTTTAGTATTTTCATGAATGTATTTTCAGTACTTTTAATATGTATTGTAATGATTTTGTATATTCAAATTTGTTTTTTTTGTTCCGGGACCGGCACTGTAATTGTTGATTAAGTAAACAAGCTTTTGTTCAAATAGTTTTGGTTAGCTGATACACACTTGAAAATGTATTATGATTTTTGTATTATTTGAATGAAGTACTTAAAAATAAATCATTCCATTAAGGTATTTATGGAAGTGATCTACTGCCCTGACTTTCGCTAGAAGTTACTTCCTGGTGACATGGTAATTCTTTTTAGGCTTGGACTTCACCTTGCTGTACTATTCGATGACTCTTTCCTGTCCATCTTGCACCTGGTGCATAATACAGCTCCAAGTCCGGCATTGCTTGCATCTGTATCCAATATGAACAGGTCTTTTTGCAGCAGCCAATATTGGACTTGAACAAAGCGCTGTCTTCAACTGGCGGATAACTTTACCCCATTCGATAGAAGTTGACTCAATCTCCTGTTAACTGTTGTAGGGGAGCTGCGATGACTGCAAAACCTTCTACAAAACGCCGGTAATTGGTACACATGCCTAGAAATCTCCTCACTCTTGGTTTCGGACAGTCTCAAATTACCTGTATTTTCGATTCGTTTGTTTGAATTCCTTCTGCCGAGACTGTGTGGCCCAAGAAATCCACTTGCTTCAGGAATTGTAGATTGTAGGGCGGTCGATATGGCTCTTCAGCCTCTCTGTACTTCTGGAATAAGGAACACTTCTGAAGATTCAGCTTGAGGATGGCATTCCTTAAACGCACGCAGGTTAGCCAGATGTTCTTCGAAATTCCTTGCCATATCCATGACATCATCCAGATACACCAGGCAAGTTTTCCAAGTGAGTCCACGCAATATCAGCTCCATCAATATCTCGAAGGTATCTGGAGCATTACAGAGACCAAAAGGCATAACGTTAAATTGATACAGTCCAGTACCAGCAGTAAACGCAGTCTTTTCCTTATCATCTTCATGTATACCCACTTGCCAGTATACGCTCTTCAGATTCAGCGCTGAAAACCATTGCAAGCCTGTTTACGTGGTCAGTGTGTTGTCAATTCGGGGTAATAGGAGCTGTTCTTCTTCCTGGCGTCATTAAGTTTCCTATAATCCACACATAATCTTGTAGGTCCATCCTTTTTAGAAACCAGTACTACCGGGGCGAACCATGGACTCGATTTTTCGATAACCGCCATCTTTGGTCATTCCTTCGACAAGCTTTTCCACCTCCTGTTGTTTGGCAAATCGTAATCTTCTTGGTAGTTCTCCAACTGGGCTGCTTGACTGTGCTGTACTAAGTTAGTTCGTCCTGTTGATGACCCTGCGGATTCGAATACTTCACTTTCATTACCTATATTAAAGAAAATGAAAACAGGTTCAAGAAAAATGAGGACTTGCACTCGCATGACAGACGAATGAAAGGAAGTCTACACCAGAGTTACTCACGATTACAAATCTGCCAGAGCTCGCCTGACTACATAGGAGTTAAATTATACAATAAATTCAAATGTATCTGTGAGCTTGAACAATATACCTGTAATATGTCTAACATGTCATTTAGCATTAAACTCAAACGTTTTCTGACAGAACAAATATTTTACAGTATAGAAGAGTTTCTCAACTTTCAAAATGTATTTTGTTTCTCAACTTTTAAAATGTGTTTTGTTTTTAATATTAATTTTTACATTTTTTAATTATTAACTTTAATTTTACTTGTATTTTAACTGTATGTTAATTATCTAAAATGCATATTTACATCCCATTTTTCTGACTAGTCCGATAAAGATGCATCTGTCTTTGATCTTTGTTGATTGAATATTTATGTATTTTTTTGTGATGAATAAATTGATTCTGATTGGCAATGAATTTCATGTCGGCTTCGTATTCTTACGGTAACAAATGTTTCAAGGATTTCGGTATGGCTCTTAGTATGTCATCAGCCGTGCCTCTTTTATCATGGTATCCGCTTGTTTTGCAGTTTGCTACTCACTCAACTGGCTCGCATACTCCTATGATTACTCTTTTCCGAACTGTTATTCCATCAGGGAACACATTGGCAATTCTTACAGGAATGTCTTGTTTTGTCCTAATGAGAGATCGTGCAAGTAATAATTTGCTGGAGAATCCTCCTAATGGCTGTACTATTCCAACGCAGCACCCAGCGTCTTGCTCTAGTTGAGCCGCAATGATCTCAGATGAACCGCATGTATTGAATAGAATAGAATAAAATTAGAATTTTTTTTTGAGTACCAATAACAGCAGATTATTACAGACAATTATAATAATTGTGTGTGGTACAGGTCAAAATATTTTCCATTAAGAAATCACAGGTTATGGGGAACAGCAAAAAAAAAGAAAAATGTTTTAGAATATGTAGGATATGGCGATGCGCACCGGGGCGACTTCAATTGAGCTGACTGAATCATGGTGCATTTACTTTACATCCGCAGGAAAACCCGATAAAACCCACGGAACCATGCCATATTCTAAAAAACATTTCTTACTGGTCCCCAAACAAGGAGAAACAATAAAAATAAAGGAAATATACAGAAAAACATCATTGAAAAAACAACTAAGTAAATGTCATTTGATTTATATCTCCCAATCTATAGGGCTCTGCAGAGACTAATAGTTTCTTAATTACTTTCTTAAAACTAAAAATAGTTTTTATTTCCTCCATGTTGTTCGAAAGTAAATTATAAAATTCTTGGCACTTATAGAGACAGCCTTTTTCTATGAGAGAGGTTGTATGGGGAGGGTAACAAAACATGATTTTAGTTCTATAGGTATTACATTAACATAATTATTGAACAAGTGCTTGTTTTTATAGACAAAATTTAGACATTCAAAAACATACAGTGCGGGTAATGTTAAAAGATTTAAGTTTCTAAAATGCCCTCTACAAGAGTCACCAATTTTCAGACCACATAATATTCTTATTGCTCTCTTTTGTAAAATGAATACCTCTTGATAATGTGAACCCCCCAAAATAATATCCCATAGCTCATTGAGGAATAGAAATGACCAAAGTATGCTGTTAGTAGAGCAGAGCTATCAGTAACTTTTTTCAGTTCTCTGAGAGAATAACAAGATCTACTCAGTTTGCCACATAGTAGTTGTACATGATTAATCCAATTCATTTGATCAATGGTGATTCCAAGGAACTTTGTGCTAGCATTATATGTTATTTCTGTATCATTTATGAGGACATGTGAGAGAAAATCATTGGTATTTCGACTATGTCTAAACAAAATAGCATTAGTTTTTTTGTGTTCAAACCAGTGAGCAATGTTATTTGTAATATCAATTGTTTTTTCACATAAATTCTCGTATTGCTTTTCTGCTATTAGTATATTTGTATCGTCAGCATACTTTGTTAATAAGATTTGAGGGTCATTTACCAAGTTTGGCATATCATTGACATACAAAATGAATAGGATTGGACCGAGTACACTGCCCTGGGGTACTCCTAAGTTTATTGTTGCATCATCTGAAAAATGCTCAGTGTGACCATTTTGTATAACAACTTTTTGTGTTCTGTCAGTAACATATGATTCGAACCATTTATTTGCTTGTCCACGAATACCAATTTTTTCCATTTTACTCAAAAGTAGCTCATGATTCACACAATCGAAGGCCTTCGATAGGTCCAAAAAATACCATGTACTATCAAACCCTGGTCTAAAAAACTGAGTACTTTTTCAATAAAAAAAAAGATTCTGACAGTTTTGGCTATCCTCAATTTCACAGAACGCCCCCTTTCGGATGGTGTTGTTGAAATGAATTCTTGTTTTCCTGGCATCTATCCGAGGGCTCTCTAGATGGTCCTCGCAGGAGATGGCGAGCGTAGTGGTACCTCACAATATCTCTTGAAATGTCAGCTCTTACAACATCTTAATCAGTTTCCTCTTGACTGGTTAGTAGGGCTGCTTTTTCTGGGTTCTAGTTTGTCTATTAGTCTTTCCATCATATGCATTATTTTGTCACCTTGTGTATCTTCCTGAGGTGGCTCTTCGATTTATACCGCCCTCACTTTCGACCTCGAGGTGTTGAGAGCCGCTTCTACTTTTATGGAAAGAACCAAATTCACTACATTTCTTGAAGTGTATTAATGTCCCTCAATCCATCAATGATTACCCGCACCGCCAATCGAATAAGTCTCTGGACGTCTGCATAAACTCCTGCAGGTTTTCACCAGATTTCTGTACTTGTGTTTTCAGCAGAAATGCGGTGGTTTTAGGGAATTGTGCGATGTGGCAACCCTGTACTAGTTATCTTGGATTTTCAACGAAGCAACTTTCTTTTCTAGTTCTTTCAAATGTTGCATAGTTTTCTCATGCGCCACCCACACTTCTTTCTTTGCTTCTTCTCAGACTGCCTTGACTTCGTTTTTCATCTTACTGTCCATTCCTTCCATCGTTTTCCAGACTGTGTTTATTTCGGCTCCAATTTTATCAAAATCTTCCTTGAGGCCTACAATCTGCATTTCTGTTTTCTGGATAATCTGCTCGAGGAATTTTTTCTTTTCTCGTTCTTTATTTTGTTCCTCCAGAATTTTCCGTAACTTTTCTTGCGACTGTTCTTCTTCTTTCTGCCGTTGTTTCTCCTCCTCTTGTTTTTTCTCTGTCTCTGTTCCATTAGCTCTTGTCTTTCTCTCTGCCGACGTCCTTTTTTCTCTTGTTTTCCTATCAGTCGACGTTCCCCGTTCTTCTTGTCCCTTCTTATTTTGTTTTTCTATATGCCGTCGATCCTCCTCCTTCTGTCGACGAACCGTCCTCTTGTTTTTCTTCCAACAGTCGTCTCTCCTGCTCGGGAAACTGCTGTTTGATCATATCCATTATGGTCTCCATCCATATTCACGATTAATTGTTCACGAATAGCCACTTCCTATACCAACTGTTACGAAAGTGGGTTCGTTAATTGCAATGGAAAATACTCGAATAAATTCAATGTCGGTTTATCTTACTTGAAATCACATAAGGCACTTGATACAGTCAACGACTAAAATGTTACAAGTTCGAATGACTCACTCAAATAACACCAATGAATAAACTAAACTCTATCGCGTGCGATCCACTTATATATTAACATACGTCTAGAATTTCCGAGGTCTTTTCCGAAACCATCTGGCTTCTCGATGATTCTATGACGTCATCGGAAAGTCCCAACGGCGAATAGTCAGCACCTGCGAGATGAACAGGGGCGAACTCCACTAATTCCGTAACAATATGATATAATTTGTTCTTCTGAAACAGATATGTTGTCTATATTATTTTTCATTATACCTATCTGAAAACACTATATTTACATGCTTATATACGGAAAATTTTACGGTGCGCTAGTGTCATTAGTTGCCTACTTACATGTCAAAATAAAATAATATGTTATTGACAGTTCTCTAGAAATCGCAAATTGTTTGTATATTTCCTTAGCAACGGGGTAAATAACGCTATTTACAACACAAATTGTACCATAAATATTTCAATTAATAAAAATTAAAAATACATGTTTATGTTCCTTAATCTTTAAAAATAAATGTTTCTTAACAATCTGTGGTTTTCAGGTATAATGAAAAATATCGTTCATTACACGTCCATAAATGCTTTTTCCGTGCTTGCACGACTTCCTGTGGGAGGCGCAGCAGAACACTTGTCGCGCACGCACGAAAAAAGCCTATTTTCTCGACTCCTAATGAAATATACTATTACTTCCTGCGGGTGAGGAAACCCAGATAATGGAAAGAAATATATTGATACCTTCCCAAAAAACATTCGACAATATTCCCAGTTATCCTTAATTATCACCATCAACACAGAATAAAATGCATTTCTGTTCTCTGCCTGAAAAATAATCTTTATTTTCGAAAAATATGGAAATACAAAAGCCCATTGTGACAAAATGAAATATTATTAATTTTGACACCTCTTCCAGAGAGAAACCTCATTTTGTTCGGTTTACCTCCAAGGTTACGTTCTTAGAATGGTCATTGATTAAGGACAATTATTCTTCATAACTCGTAATTTCCAGTGGATTATATATAGATAGTACATTGAGTAGTGCATGTTTGAATACTTTTGTTGCTCTGTTTTCTATCCTTGAGATAGCTGACAATCTTTAAATTCTCCAAGATCTGAGAAAAGTGCTTGTCGCAGGGATCTAGACATTTTTTTCGGAAATATAATCTTGATAAAAAAATGTATGTAGTCGTTTTTCTCAACCAACTGAAATCAGACTGGAAATAATTAGGTGAACGTTCAACGACCGGGTGACGTAATTCTGGGTTTCTAGAAAGTTGCATGGTATTCTAGGTCACCACCGAGAATTTTCTGGAACTAATAATTTCTAATAATAATAAAGGTCTTTATTATTTTCAAGTAATATACATAGAAGTGATTGAATTTTAATAGTAAAAACAGATTTTTGAAAATAAAGGGCGAAGTTCATTTTCTGTAGAGAAAACGGTAGCTTCACTACGAAAATGTTCTTCCACTTAACCCTAATACAGTGTGTCAAGGAGAACATTGCAGTATGTAGCCTTTTGATTGACAATGAGAGAAAAGGGATGATTATCTTTATACTTTAGTTTTTTGGGCAGTGAGATAGAGGAATATCTAGACTTGTTTTTTGAATAGTTCGTTTTTATATTCAGACCTGAAGCAGGTTCTTTATACTTTCAGGAACGGAGTTGTACAACTGGTAAATTTGATAAGTAAAGGATCGCCTGAATATTTCAGTTTTGAATTTAGGTGGGGATAATAAACTGTAACGAACCTAGGCCGGACCTGTCGCCTCACGTGTTGCCATCGACAGCGATGAGATCATCCCCGGAGATATTCGAGAACCATCCGGTCGCTCTGCCGCGAAAAAACAACGGTCAATATTGGAAACAATTGGAATATGCTAGTCGCCAACCGTCCGACTTCGAAACATCGAGAATGCTGTATCGGAGATAAATAGACAGCCCTCAAGAGGGAGTAGACAGTCTGAACGAGCCCATACGATCGAGCTATTCAGTAGCGTAGTAATATAAATTAAGTTGTAGATTAAGTGTTAAATAAATTAGTTAAACCAAGTTAAGTTATTTACGATACAATTGGTGTCGGAAGTGAGATTTTGAAAATAAACAAGTGATCGTGGAGTGGTAAAAAAACCAAGTTAAGTTTATTTACGATACAATTGTGCGTGGGAATATAAACTGATACACTGTTCGCGTGAAACAGAAAATAGACAGTGGCCCGGTTTTCGCGAAGTGGACAATTGTGCGTGGGAATATAAACTGATACACTCTTCGCGTGAAACAGACAATAGACTGGTGGCCCGTGGAAAAGAATTCGCGAAGTGAATTTTTAACAAACTGATAAACTTTTTCCTGTGAAACAGACTGATACCTCGTCAAAGACAAAATGTGTTCAAGAAAAGTGCGCCTTGCGGATTTGAAGGTAGCGGAATTGAAACAGGAATTGGAGGAAAGGGAACTGGAAACAACGGGTAAAAAGCAAGTACTCCAGGAAAGACTTGCAGAAGGACTTATACAAGAAGGTGAGGACCCCGAAACATTTTTATTCGAAGTTCCCGGAGGTGATTTAAGTTTGGTAATGAATAAACTCGAAGAAACTACTAAATCCGTGAAAGAAGAACTGCAACAAAATTCGAGGACTTTGGAAGAAAATGCTAGAAATCTGGAAGAGAAGTTTCAAGAAAATTCCAGAAATCTGGAAGAGAAGCTTCAAGAAAATTCAAGAAGCCTGGAAGAGAAGCTTCAAGAAAATTCTATAAATCTGGAAGAGAAGCTTCAAGAAAATTCAAGAAGCCTGGAAGATAAGCTCCTAGAAAACACAGAAGGCCTAAAAAAAGAACTCTGTGGTGTGGCGAATCGCCTAGAAAAAAGAATAGGAACCGTCGAGGCAGAGATGGACAAGATGAAGGAAACGATCAGTAAGCTGGAAAAACGAATTGATAGTGCGCCCTCCACAGAGATGGTTAACAAAAATGCAACGCTGGACTTGAGTTTGAACGTGGATAAAGTTCAAGAGGGTATACAAGATGTCAAGGTCATTTCTGAAATAGGGAAGCTTTCCATGAAGCCGCCTCAATTCGACGGAAAAACTCCATGGGAAAATTACCGCCGACAGTTTGAAGCAGCGGCCAAAGCAAATGGATGGAATGCAGGGGAAAGAGCTGTAGCACTAACACTTGCATTACGTGGAGAAGCGACGAATATTCTACAAACTCTTACCGCCCAAGAACAGGAGGACTATGATCAGCTGATTAAACATCTAGAATTACGATATGGCCAGGCCCATTTGGAACACGTATACCACTCCCAGCTGAAAAATCGCTGCCAAAAATCGGGCGAATCCTTACAAGAATTCGAAACTGACATTGCACGCTTGGTTCGTCTCGCATATCCAGCCACACCAGAAAATGTAATGGAGCGACTAGCGGTTCAAGCATTCCTGGATGGACTCCGTGACCAAGAAACCAGACAAGCGTTGACACTAGCCCGTCCAACACATCTCGTAGACGCACTGGCACGCGCTTTGGAATTCGAAGCAGCAAAACAATGCTGCAAAAGCCAAAGTAAAGTTCAAACGTTGAGGAAGATTCACAGGAGCATGCTAACTTGGAAGCTGCCATAAGAATAGTGATGAAGGAAGTGTTGCCTGAGAAAAGACAGATAAGATGCCGGAATTGTGGCAAAATTGGACATGTGCGTAGCAAATGTCCAACATTCATCGACTCCGATGCAGGAAAACTAAAAAGGTCGACGAGAAGGGCAATCGTCGGCATGTGTCCGGCAAGCCCCGGTTAACAACGCATATGTCGCTATCCTTCAACGACAGAACAAAGGTGTCTTCGTAGACGGTCTCATCAATAACGAGCCTTGCACCATGCTGCTAGATACAGGTGCGACTAGGACAATTCTCGGGCCTTCCTTTGCCAGAACACCGGAACGGATTGAACCGACAACTTGGAAGCTACGCACAGCAACAGGGGAGCCAGCTACTGTATATGGCGAGCTACCGATTGAAATAATTTTGGGCAGCACTAAAGTGAAACATCAGGCACTTGTAGCGGACATCGAAGACGATGCAATCATCGGAATGGACATCATGAATTCCAGAGGGTTTGAATTGGATTTCAAAGACGGCGTCCTACGTGTCAACGGAGAAGAGCTGGTGCTTCATGGGAGAAGTGAGGGGTTGATCCGTGTGTTGTTGGCTGAAGATGTAAGCGTACCTGAGAGGGCTGAAACCATTCTGGAGGCTCGCCTGGACGGGAGTACGAGCAGTGGAAACGTGGTGATGTTCGAGCCCAAACTTCATGATGAGCAAATTGGACGAGGGATTGCACTAGGGAAGACCTTGTTGCGTGCTGACAAATTTGTGCCCGTAAGGGTCATGAATGTCAATTATTTTCCAGTGACCTTGAAGAAAGGAACAATATTGGGGCACTGCTCGTCAGTTTCCTCAGTGATCCGGAGTGTACGAGGTACGATTAGCCAACCCAACAACTTGCCCACAGAACTAGAAAAATTAGTTGCCATCTCTTCCAAAGATATAAAACCAGCTCAACAGCCCAAACTGAGAGATTTAGTTAAGAAGTACCAAGACATCTTCGATACCGGACAAGGAAAAGGAGGTCGAACTAATGTGGTCCAGCACAAGATTGATACTGGGGGTGCCCGACCGATCCGGCAATCAGCAAGAAGACTTCCTCTTGCCAAGAAGGAAGAGGCTGACAAAATAGTCAGCGATATGGGAAAAGAAGGAGTTATCGAACCATCTGACAGTCCCTGGTCCTCTCCAGTCGTACTGGTGAAGAAAAAGGATGGATCGACACGCTTTGTGTAGACTATCGCCAACTTAATAATGTCACGAAGAAGGACAGTTACCCTCTCCCGAGAATAGATGACACCCTAGACACGTTGGCTGGTTCCACGATTTTCTCGACCCTTGATCTGAAGAGTGGATACTGGCAAGTAGAACTGGCTCAGGAAGATCGAGAAAAGACTGCTTTTACCATCGGCTCAGGATTGTGGCAGTTCACCGTTATGCCATTCGGGCTCTGTAATGCTCCCGCCACATTCGAAAGATTGATGGAGACAGTGCTGAAGGGACTCTCATGGAACACGTGTCTAGTGTATCTCGACGACATAATTGTGGTCGGCAGATCGTTCGAGGACCACGTGAAAAACTTGGAGGAAGTATTCCTGCGACTGAGGAACTCCGGATTGAAGCTGAGCCCTAAAAATGCCATCTGTTCCAAAAAAAGTACGATACCTCGGCCACGTTGTCTCTGGGGAAGGAGTAGCAGTGGATGACCAGAAGATCAAAGCTGTTAAGGATTGGCCCATCCCAAAAGACATTCACCAACTTCGAAGTTTCCTTGGTTTATGCACATACTATCGCCGATATGTGCTGGGATTCGCCAACATCGCTAAACCACTGACCAGGCTCACGGAAGGCCAAACAAAGTTCCAGTGGTCCGAAGAATGTCAAGACTCATTCAGGAAGCTGAAAGGAGCTTTGATCAACGCACCTGTACTGAGCTATCCCCTACCCAAAGGGAAATTCATTTTGGATACGGACGCCAGCAACGTGGGACTTGGAGCTGTCCTATCTCAGATCCAGGAGGGACAGGAGAAGGTCATTGGTTATTTCAGCAAGGCGCTTAGCAAACCAGAGCGCAATTACTGTGTCACCAGGCGAGAGCTGTTAGCTGTTGTAAAGGGAGTGGAGCACTTCTACAAGTACGTGTATGGAAGAAGATTCCTGTTGAGAACTGACCATGCAGCTCTCAAATGGCTCTTACAGTTCAAAAATCCTGAGGGTCAAGTAGCACGTTGGATCGAGAGACTCCAAGAATTCGATTTCGAGATCGAACATCGAGCCGGAACTAGCCATAAGAATGCAGATGCCTTGTCGCGAAGACCATGTCCAGATGATTGCTCACATTGCCGACGAGCAGAAGAGAAAGAAGCAACACTTTGTAGAACCGCGGCAATGGATGACAACTGGAACGACAGCAAGATCCAGAAAGACCCCGACCTTGGCTTAGTCGTCAGCTGGAAGAAGGGCAATCGAAGACCATCATGGCAGGAAGTCGCAGGTTACTCGCCGGCTGTTAAGTCCTATTGGGCACAATGGAACTCTCTTATTCTGGACAATGGGATCCTGAAACGTGTATTGGAGGCCGATATTGGTGGGGAAGACAGACGCCAAATAATTGTTCCCAGGAACAGAAGAGAGGAAGTGCTGCGGGAAATCCATGATGGAGTCGCCGGAGGACATCTGGGAGTGACGAAGACCCTGCAGAAAGTGAGGCAACGGTTTTACTGGGCCAATTGTCAAGCTGACGTCCAGGACTGGTGCAGGAAGTGCGCTGTATGCGCTGCTAGCAATGGACCTCGAATACGACCCAAGGCCCCGATGCGTCAGTACAACGTAGGCAGCCCGTTCGAGAGAATCGCCATTGACATCGCCGGCCCGTTTCCCGTATCCGACCACGGAATAAATACATCCTTGTGGCAATGGACTACTTCAGTAAGTGGGCGGAAGCCTATGCCCGCCCAACCAGGAAGCCATCACCGTCGCCGACGTCTTGGTGAAAGAGTGGATATGTCGATTCGGTATTCCAATGGAGCTGCACTCGGATCAAGGCAGAAATTTCGAATCCAACCTTTTCCAAGAAATATGTCTACTGCTGAACATCCGCAAGACAAGAACCACGGCCCTACATCCGCAGTCCGATGGAATGGTGGAACGGATGAACAGGACGATCAACCGCCACTTGTCCAAGGTTGTCTCTGACCATCAAAGAGACTGGGACCAGTATCTTCATTTGTTCCTGATGGCCTATCGATCCGCAGTACACGAGTCAACCGGTCAAACTCCTGCTAGTATTATAATGGGCCGAGAACTGCGACTGCCTTGTGACCTGAAGTTTGGGATACCGCCAGGACAAGACACTGCGGGAGAGGACTACGTCAGCAAACTTCGGCAGAGAATGGACGACATCCACGAACGAGTCCGGCTGAACATCCAGAGTGCCAGCGATAAAATGAAGAAGACCTATGACATCAAGGCCGACGCTGGAGGATTTAAGGTTGATGACCTGGTTTGGCTGTACAACCCCAAACGTCGTCGTGGACTATCACCAAAGTTGCGGAACTCGTGGGAAGGCCCGTATAAAATCGTGAAAAGGATAAACGACCTTGTGTACCGAATCCATAAGCCACCCGAGGGAAACCAAGGGTCGTCCATTTCAACAGGTTGGCCCTTACGCTGGAAACCATGACCAAGTTCGCACCCTCAAGCCACCGGAGGATGATATGACGTTCGAGAAGTTTATGTCCTTGTATTCAAACGGGCAGAAAGTTCTACATGGGGTTACTAGAGAGGAGTCACGAGACCTTTCGAGGTGCCTGCTGACTACGCACTAGCGCACTGTGTGGCAGAAGATCTTCGAATGTCCAGGGCATCGCCGTAGTGTTTCCAAGAAATTTGGCCAACTCCAAACACTGCGGGAGCAGAATCCAGAAGTTGGTGGGGTGCTACAGTTGAAGAAAGGCCAGAGAAACATCTACTACCTAGTTACCAAGAGGCATTCCCAAGATAAACCGTCCTATGAAGATGTCTGGAAGAGTCTCACCAAACTAAGAGATACTATGGTGGACCAGAATCTGGTGGATCTAGCAATTCCAAAATTGTCCTGTGGTATTGATGGGTTGGACTGGAGAGTCATAAGAAGTATGCTGGAGGCGATATTCAGATCCAGCGGCGTCAAGATTTTGGTTTGCTGTAACCCTCTTCCACGACCGATCATGAAGACCGTGGAGTGTTACTTCCATCGAACTTCACGGTGCAGATATGGGGAGTCATGCAGATATCGTCACACTCCAAGGATGAAATTTCGGGACGAAATGTCTTTAAGAAGGGGGCAATGTAACGAACCTAGGCCGGACCTGTCGCCTCACGTGTTGCCATCGACAGCGATGAGATCATCCCCGGAGATATTCGAGAACCATCCGGTCGCTCTGCCGCGAAAAAACAACGGTCAATATTGGAAACAATTGGAATATGCTAGTCGCCAACCGTCCGACTTCGAAACATCGAGAATGCTGTATCGGAGATAAATAGACAGCCCTCAAGAGGGAGTAGACAGTCTGAACGAGCCCATACGATCGAGCTATTCAGTAGCGTAGTAATATAAATTAAGTTGTAGATTAAGTGTTAAATAAATTAGTTAAACCAAGTTAAGTTTATTTACGTTACAAACCTTTAAATCGTAGATTTAGGTTATGTATATCTGTCCTGAAAGATATTTTTTGATGCAAATATGTAGGAATTTTAAATAAAACAATTTTGTGGTATAAAGTGATTGCGTGATGAATTCTTCTATTTTGCATATTTAACCATCTAATCTATTAATTTATGTGATATTCTCTGTCTTCTTCTCACACCGTAAATTAGCCTTAAACAGAAATTCTGCACTTTTTGAATTTTAGTTTTATAGACAGCTGTTAAGTGTGGACCATATACAGACTCAGCGAAGTTGAAATGCGCTAGAACTAATGCTTCACATAGTTTTATTTTGATGTTTCGAGGAAATAAATGCTTGTTTCCATAGACCAGTTTCAGTGAGCTATATACACGATGAATCCATTGATTAACATGTTTTTCGAATCATAAGTCTCTGTCTATGATAATGCCTAGGTTTTTAGCTTCTTTAACTATAGCGATTGATTCGTTATTAATTTCTATATTAATAAGAAACTGAAGTCTAGCCTGATTATATATAGAGCCAAATAACATTACTTTTGATTTATCACAATTTATTAGTTAACAATGCTTAGAAGCCAACTTAATAAACGTTACCATTTCCCATTAATAGTTTCATAAGCATTATCTGCTAACTGAGGAGGAAAATTATGATAGATCTGTGTGTCATCAGCATAGACGTGAATCTTACATTGTTATTAAATTGATGGTATAAATCGAGAAAAGCAAAGGGCCCAAAATTGAACGTTGTGGCACCCCGGGTACAATTTCATATATTCGGACTGCTTAGATTCAATTTTCACACACTGTTTATGATTGTTTAGATAATTTTGTATAAGGTCAACAGCCGTTTCTGAAAAACCTATATAGTGCAAAATATTGAGCATTAATTTAAAGTTAATAGTGTCAAATGCTCTGCTGAAATCTAGAAGAACCAAAATTGTACACTGACCTTTATCAATTGAAGCAATGATGTCGACTATATTAAGTAAGGTTGTAGTACAACTGTAGCTTTTACGAAAGCCAGATTGAACAGCGGCAGTAGTGAGTGGTCTGCTAAGTGTTGTCTCATCTGTACTTCAATTGATCTTTCTAGAATCTTGGAGAGCATAGGTAGAATACTTATACCTCTATGATCCTTGTATTCTGAAGGATTTTGTTTCTTAGGCAGAACTTGGACTACAGCCATTTTCCAAACAGCAGGGACAACAACGCTTCAAAGACAGCAGTTTATGATGTGTGTAATATATGGTACAATAAGTGGGCAGCAAAGTTTAATAAGTTTAACATTTAGCCCATCTCAGCCCAATGCATTGGAGTTTATTTTACATATATTGTCATATAAAGGTGTCATCGACATTAGGAATGGAGTTTATCAAGAAATCATTAATTTCACTTGGGTTCTTTAAACTTTCAGTGAGCTCACGATTTTTATTTTTTAGAAAATTATTTGTTATCAGTGTTTGTCACAACTTTTTTGAATCGGAGTTATCAAACTGACATAAAAAATATGCCCTTTTTTCCCTTTTTATTGCTTGATTTGTATAATTCCTGAGATCCTTGATAATTGAAAATGAGCTAATGAGTTTGTGCGTTTATAATTGTTGAGAGATTTATTTCGTGCATTCATCATTTGTTGTAATGCTTTCTTTTTTGTAATTTTAGAAGTTATTATAGGGGCATGCCGATCAAATAAGCTAATTAAACAATTTACTAAGTACGATACTTTTTCATCTAGACTTTGTTGATCAAAGATGAGGAAGAATGATTTGATCCTTGAATCATGAAGAAATAATTCTTCATTAAAATGTTTGAAACATCTATAGGTATACATCTTGAAAGTCTTTAACTTTTTTACATTAAGCTTGCAGTTTATAATAAAATGGTTTGATATGTCATTACGAATAAAACCTTTTTCAATCAAGTTTTCCTCTTTTACTATAATATAGTCAATTAGAGATTCAGAGTTATAATTTATTCTTGTTGGTTCGTCGATTATCTGGGCTAGATCAAATACCTCTAAAATATTATTCAATTTATTGAAAACAACATTCTTCTCGAGAAAATTTATGTTGAAATCACCTAAACATACCACTTATCAACAATTGGACATAAGTAGCCCAAATAGTCTTCAAATTCATGAAGAAAATAATTGTTCGTTTGGTCATGCGGTTTATAGATCACACCTATGCCAAATGTTTGTTTATGTATTGTTAGTTTATGTATTATTAGTTTAATCCACAATTGTTCCCAATTGTTTCTATCATCTTTTACAATTAATTCACTAAGATAATAATTTTTAACATAAACACACAAACCTCTACCTAGTGCATTTCTGTCTCCCCCGTATAATATATAATGATGAAAGGGAGGAATATCGAAGGGACTGTTAAAAACAAAATGGAAGAAAGAGCCAAGTCTCACATATCAAAAAAACATTGTATTCCTTTTGCAGTAGTAAATTTTTCACATCACGAAGTGATGGTAGCAAAGATTGTACGTTTAAACAAGCTATACTAAGATAATCCATCCTGTTTATTATTCCAAGTTGAATCGAGAATCTCCCAGCTATTCTCTCAAAATCTACCTCAGTTCAATCTTTTTTACAATTCGAAAAATTAAACGGTATTCCGTTAAAAGGCAAAACCTTCCTTCCACAAGAACTTAACACTCACCATGGGAGCAGACGAATTGCAGTACTCCTCAGCAATTAGTGAATTGATTTTATATGTGCAATCAAGTAAAATAAAACTATAATCATAATTATAAAACAAAGCAAGAAAATTATCAGTATTGGGGGGCGAGCAACATAGATAAAAACAATTAAAAAAAATGCTAGAAATTATTTCTAATACATAAATATGTTCCGTTTGAATAGCAATACCAACATTGCCACAAAAATCACAAATTAATCATAACTAAGAGCTGTTGTATAAAAAAGAGAATCAGAATGCAAAAACAAGAAAAAAAAATACAATAGTATTTCTCTTCACGCACTTTCAATATCACTTAACTTCTTGATCTTGCTAATGAAGTCTTTGTCATTAAACTTGACGTATATATTTCCATTATTTGACCATACTCGTCCATTTTTCTTAATTTTGTCCACCACAGCTTTCAACAGTTTTTGTGTTTCCGGAGACAAATCTACTCTAATAAACATACCCATTCCTTTCAGCATCTTCTTCTTACTATATACCAAGTTTTTAACTAAAACTGTAGAAAACTGGAGTTTTCATGCGAAAACAATTATTATCAATGCTAATCATATCAAGTCTTATATTGAGTTTATTGTTAATTATTTCCAAAATGTTGTTCATGCAGTCTTCATTGACACTTTCTTTCACGCCATAGATTATGATATTTCTAGATCTCCGGATACGATCATATGATTCTTGGTTAGCAATAAGAGTTCTTATTTGATGTTCTTGATTTTGTAAAACTTGGGTCAGGTTATAATTTTTTTTTATTGAACATGTCTATTTCTTTAACATACTTTTTTGTAATCACATCCATAATTGCATTGAAGAGGAGTGCTATAAAATCTTCAGACGCAACAAGTTTATTGACTACAGCTTTGATGTTTGTGTGCAGTTCATCCTCTCCCTTGTTCCCTCTAGTTTTCGACATAATGAAAAAATACTTGCAACTTCTAGCTAGTACGTGAAGTCTAGAGTTGGAATGTCACCACAAAATTGTAATTTAACACTTACTTGTTTGGCAAGACTTTTTTCAGATTTGTAATTGCACTTATTACTAGTTTATTTGCATTTTCTGTGGAGCTTCGCTACAACACGTCTACTCACGATGAAACATTAACATTAACACACTTCTATATATATAATGCATCGTACGCGAGCGAGGGAGTACAGTTCAGGTTATTCATTTAAGGTGTTTTCGGTAACTTGTCTTAAGCGAAGTAATTAGTGCAGTGTAGTGCGTGGTTTATTTTGGACAGTGGATTTGAATTGATTCATATGATTGTCAAATTATTGTAGTGTTTTGTGAAGTGCAAATAAACGGATAATAATTAGTTCAGTATTATAATAGAGACGATCAAGCAAGCAGCCAAGAGTGATGAATGCTGGAAGAAAAACGAATTGAGGAGGGACGACGGCAGATAGTAAAACAAGAGGGAGAGGAAGTTGGCCAGAAGGAGGTGGAACGGCGACCGAAGGAGGAGCGTCGACAGAGAGAAAAACAAGAGGAGGGGTATTTGGACCGAAAGAAAAGCAAGATAAGGAACGTTTGGCAGAAGGAGGAGAAACGACAAAAAATATAAAAACAAGAGAAGAAACCATTAGAAAACAAAAAAAAACAAGCAGATGTTCCTCAAAACTGAAAGGCAATGCAGGACTGAAGGAAGAAGCTGCAAATAACTATATGTAGGCGATGCGAAAAGAACTAGGAAAGAAAGTTGCTGCTGGAGAACCAAGGCCACCGTGATAGGGTTGCCACATCGCACATGAAAACCAACATCGGGGACAGCTGTACCAGGCACAGTTGAAAACACAAGTACAAAAGCGGATGTACAGAGGCTGATTCAGCTTGCCTACCCAGGACCCTAAGATTAACACACTTCAACAAATGCAGTGAAGCTTTGGTTCTTTCCGCAGAAGTGAAAGTAGCCCTCGACACCTCAAGGCCGAAAGTGGGAGAATCGGAGAATCGATTGAATAGCCACCTCAGGAATAAACACAAAGTGAAAATATAAAACAGATCATCTAGAGAGTCCTCGGATAGGTACCAGAAAAACTGAAATTAGCCAGTATATCGGGCCACATGTTGGCTAGTGATAACGAAGCCCCCAGGGCGATTCACGTCAATAGAATAAAAAGGACCGATAGTTCAACCATCAGAGGAAAGGTGTACCAACGAGTTGTCATATGCACTAAAGACAGTGGTGCGACAGTTTCCGTGGTCCGTAGCGGACCAGGCAGTGTGAGACCACTTACGTCCAATTTCATCTTTGGCATGTCTCCTTCTATTTTATGCCACTGCGTGCTCTTGCATCTGTCTGTTCCTTTCTTCTCGTTCCTTTATTGAGAGGACCTCTTTCGTCGTGGATTTTTTTCCAGTTCCGGTTAGTACTTATCTTAATGTTGATTATATTATCCGGATCAATATGCGTACCGATGTCTAGCTCGAGAGCTGTTCTTTCCCTCGACTGTATGTTCCGGGGAGTCATTGTTTTCACATTTTACCTACTGGGCTGAGTAGGCATATAGGTCTCACGGAGGACGCGTTGTCCATATCGGAAAGTTTTGAGCCCCGAGGTTCCTATTATTAGGTTTTTGAATGCTTCCGGAGAGGCTTTTATCGCAAGTTGGGTTCCTCTGGGGGTAATTGGTATGTGCCCCCGCTTTTTTGTTTTAATTTTGTCCGACGCTGTCTCAATTTCCGTCAAACTAATTGGCCTTATGTCCTGCGCGGGTACTCCGGTCCATCTGTAAATCCTACCTTCCGAGCTAGAAAAAAGAACTTCTTAGTTCCTTTTTAAAATTTTTATACCTTCCTCAAATTCTGAGGTTTGGTTGCTATTTATCCTCGTTGCCTTCACACACTTTTCCTTTTTCGCGTTTATGCTTTTATTACACCAGTATGGGATCTTTCCTTTCCTGGGGGGTTTTATTGCGCTCAACTCCGTTGCTGCTTTTAGGCAATTCATGATCTTATCGGTGATGTTTCCTCCGACTGTCTCTATTCCACGTTGCCAGGAAACCCTGATCTATAACTTCTGAGCTTGGTGTTGTGTTTCCTCTTGTTCCATTCTGGATATGATTGTGGTCCGTTAGGAATTCCCAGTCTAGGGTTCGTCAGTTGTCGATGTTCCTAGCTATTTTTTGTGTCACGCACATGATGTCGATGTGTGTGGAGCTGTTTCATCTCACAGTGAGGTTCAGCTCTGCAGCCCATTCTACCAGGTATTCTCCCAGGTATTCTCCCCTCCTATCCTCCAGCGGGGATCCCCAGAGCGGGGACTTCGAGTGTAGGTCCCCGGCTATAACGTATTCGTGGCCTGTGTTTTTTGTCGAAGTGGACTCCTACAACGTTGTTTTTGTCTATAATGTGCCCGGCCGGTTTATGGTACGAAGGTTAGGCTCCGAAATTATAGTGATCTCTATCTTATTTTCTAGCTCTATGGCGTAGACCAGGTCGTGCGCTCCTCTAGAACGTCCAAGGTTTGTTTGGAGAATTTTCAACATGACGGAGGTTGGTTTTGTTCCTTTGCTCCTCTAAGATCCTTCTGAATTCTGGGCACCTTGTTTGGTCCATTCTGTGGTCGCTGGTACCGCATGAGATGCAATGTGCTTTTTCTTTGCAGTCCTTTGCCTTATGTCCTGTTTTGGTGCAGTTCATACATATGTCACTCCTGTGCATTCCCTGGCACTGAGTTAAATGGTGGCCAATAATTTTGCCCTTCTGCGCCTTCCCGGTCTCAGCCTGACATTTCTGCCTATTTTCTTTGAATCCTGTTTTTTTTTGTTCTCTGTGCCACCTGGTTATGTGGATAGTCATTCCCGAGTCCGGGAATACATATTCAAGGTATTTCCTTCTCCCCTTGGGTCCTCATTAGGTTTTTCCATTTGATTATCAATTCATGCATTTTTTCCATATCCGCAATACCGCTGGGGCCCATTGTAAGTGGTAGAGCGTACATCGCCTTTGTTGATTAATTTTTTAAGCCTTTGCTGCTATACGTTTCCGTGCTGCTGGTAACGTATTCATTGTAACCTCTGTCAGGCCTTCCTCGGCTCCAATCTCGGGATATTTATTCATGACCCTTCTCATGTTCTCGTCCTTTGGTAGGATCTGCTATTATGCCAATGTCTTCTTCCAGGTTTTTATTTTGTGTTGTACTCTTATCAGTTTTTGTACTTATATACCCTTCCTCAGGCCAGGGTTCATCAAGGATTTCTGCCAGTGTGCTGTAATCCTTGGCCACACTTGATCTTTTCGCCAGTTCTATTTCTTGCTGCCTCAAGCTCCTCTTCGATTGACTCAGGAGATTCCTGGGTGCTTATAGATCTAGTATCGTTTTGGGTTTGGATGGACCCAGTTGCCATATTTGTAGTTATCTCAACTTTTTTCTCCACTTGTTCTTCGACGGTACCTTTAATTTTTATAGCCCTACCTACTTTTTTGCTGTTGATTTTATTTCCCGTCTTTCCTTCCTGTTTCCTAGGGACATTGGCGGAGTGCGTTCTATCCCTAAATTGCATGCTACCGGTGCATTCTTAGTTTATGGGATGCGTGCCAACGCCGATTTCCTCTGAGTCGGATTATTTCCTTCCCAAGTATATTGGTATTTGTTTTTTCTTTCTAAACTCATATTTGTTCTCGAGCAGCTAGGGAATTTTGGTGGTCCATCCCTGCAGAGGTCCGCTTGCAGGGGTGAGGCTATCTTCACAGAGGGGTCGCAGCTTTCCCGGTGGCTCCGTTTGTGGCCATATGGCGCCAGGCCATTCACCCCTCGGCACGGGTCGCGTGACACCTTGGGTTGCGGATTTTGAAAAGGTTTACTCCCTGGACGAAGACAGTCATGAAGAGAGTGGCCCCTAGCCCTCGAATACCCTAATAGCGTCTGAGCCGGAAAAGAGTTGGTTGAGTGAGACGAATGGAGAGAGGTACTTTTCCTCCAACATGCGTTTTCGAATCTCTTGGAGAATTTACCAATACAAACTCGACTGAATATGTGGTTTCAACAAGATCGGGCATTTCCGCATAATAATAGAATAATTACCCAATATTTTGATGACACTTTTAATGAGAAATGGATTGGAAATAAGGGCCCAACACCATGGCCAGCTCGAAGTCCAGTTATGACTCCACTGGATTTCTTTTTGTGGGGATTAAAGACGTAGTTTATATACGACTTCCACAAAATGTAGATGATTTAGAAAATAATATCATAAATGTCTGTGCTTCCATATCGGGAGCGACGCTTTTAGCTGTCACGAATCGAGAAATATTAAAAAGGTACAATATGTGTATTCTACGTGAAGGGAGGCTTTCTTACCATCATGTTGGTAGAGTTTTCGTCAAAGTGAAATATTTTTGGGTAATTTGAAACATTTACTTTAGTATTGTCTGCGATTTTACAGAAACACACAACTGGATGAAACTGAACAGGCAAGGCAATTATAACTGATAGATCAATTTTATTAAACTGGTGTTATTGCCTTTTATTTTGACTTATTCATGGCCCTCTTAGCAATAAAGTTACTGTTTTTCATCAGTATTCAAGGGAAACTATAAGTGTGCTATATGGCTGAATTCAGAATTTGATGCAGAATCGCAAAAAACATTGAAAGATTTAAAAAAATTGGCGTCGGTGTCGCGACGCCCTAACGGATGACCCTAGTGATGGATCTCTACGTAAATAAGAGGACCCTTTTACATCAAGATCATCTGCTTTCACGAAATATGGATATTCCCAGATATTTGCCCGCGGAGTTTTATATATGTATATATATATATATATATATATATATATATATATATATATATATATATATATAAACATGAATTCATTTCAATGGTTGTCAGTAAATAAAAGGCTGTATTTTTTAGCAATTGTTTTTATTTTTAAAATTACCAAAGATTTCAGAGATATTCATCATTATATACACTAGGTATAATAACGACTTCCACATTAATACAAATAATTGCCCCCTCGACTATTCTGCTGGTCTGGTGTAGGCCTGCCCGCTTTCGACTTGGGCGCGTGAAGAATTATTTGTGACGGCGGTGTATCTCCTTCTTTGGCCGGCGAGTGACTGATTTCTATCGCAACGGCAGGCTCTCTGTCAATTCATTTTGTCGTGATGCGATGAGTTTGTGCGTATTATTTTAGGTTCGCGGCGCAGTGTCAGATTAGCAATATCTAATACTTATAGCAGAATTAATACATTGGTCTAGGTAAGCCTAATTCGAGGGTTCAAACCCAAAATGAATTATACTTCTTCTGCTATTAATAACGGAGATGTAATTTTAATTATATTTGGTGCTTTTGATTGTATTGAAAACTAGTGACGTCATAACAAATGCATATACTCAACTTAAGAAAAATACAATTGCAAGAGCTTAACACTTTCTAAATCTTACCCACAATGAAATGCTATCAACATCAATACAACAAGCCATATCAACAAGATGATATGCCGGCAATGATTGAGTATGGACACATGATATTGCTTAATTGTAAGAACAGAGCTCTATATAATAGTCGATAATAGCTCTATATAATAGTCGATGAAACGTCATCTCTATGGAAGATTACCAAAATGCGCCACTACAATATTTCTCTCCACAACCAGAAACCAGAGGAAAAAAGTTATGCCAATTGATGAACGTTTATGACAACTGACCCATAAATTCTCCAGCAAAACGGAAAACTTGGAAATTCTGGTAAAATATGCCATAAGAGCAATATCAGGCATTACCCACCATCACAGATATCCTCGTCACACGATTGTAGAACACATCTATAAAATTCTCAATTGAGTTTTTTTTCTTTTTCTCTAAACTATGTTTCTTTTCACTATTATTTTTGCATAACACGTATTTATTTTATATTAATAAGGCATTATTATTTAATCACAATAGGTTGAAAGATCTAGGTCAATAAATAGGCTATTGGATCAATAAAATGGTTTGTAATTAATGATTGATCAACTCATGCTACGAACACTTTGAAATTGTTTTTTTCCTTGTAGTCATCATTACATATATATATATATATATATATATATATATATTTATATATTTATATATATATATATATATATATATATATATATATATATATATATATATATATATATATATATATATATATATAGTCATTCCAAGTCGGTGGAAAAAGCTTTGGATGCAATTCGCGAGGGCCCTCTATTAAACTTTCAGGGAAACTGTTCTAAACTATGCTTTCGTTTCTTTTTAGAAAAAGGCAGCAAGGAAAAATGTCAAATGTGATTCGTGCTAAATTTGTTCCATTTCACTCGGACATCAGATATATCTTTTTTTTTGGTACCAACGGACTAACGCCAACTACTGATGGTCCCCATCTTATCCAATGATATATGGTTGACTGACTATCTTTAGACAATTTTATTACTTATAAATTGTATGTGTATGTGTGGCCATGACAAATACATTTTTCAGCTTATATTATACTGATATTTTGGGCGGGAGGAAGTTTAACCTCGCTCTGGATATTGCAACTGAGTCATCGAATGTATTTGTCATTGTAACATTTATATGTATAGTAACTAAAAAGAAAATAATGTTATTCAATTTTCATGTTCACAGAATGAGTTGATTAAGTTCCTATTATACCAAGCAATGAAAAGGGCATTTTTGCATCAATAGCCCAAAGAACTCGATTGCTATATCATTGAAAAAATGACACTCATTGACACATGATATCAATATATGAGTAAGTTGAATGTTTCATGTAATTTCGTGTCTTTAATTGTTCAATATTTTGCTGTTTTACGTTTTTCTAAATATTTGTATTTACTCTCTCAGCTTTGCTATTTTTCTAATAATAATCACATTTTATTTAAAACAATAAAATTTTGTTATTTTTCTAACTAAGTATTAGAAACATCAGAATCACTGGATGGATTTACCAATAGACCAAGAAGGCATATGGTGGCAGATTTGCCAGACAATACTGCAAAATAGAAAAATTCAAAATATCCAGTTGAAGTTGAATAAATAGGCGAAAGATTAAATAACAGCTTCAGGAATGGGCGATGAAAAAGAAACAAATAAGTTGAAGAAGAAGTCCATATCACCAAGTGGAGTAGATATTACAGTAATGTAATACATCTTAAATTGTTATTGGAGTGATTAAGTGAAGTTACTATTTGTTAGGGTGGGTGGTTACCCACCCTAACACTGTGATTGACATACTGTTTTCTAATTAGCTGCTATATAAGAGTTGTCGGTTTATTATATACCGTACAGTTTTCATTATAAATATTCATTCTTGTATATATAAAAATATAAATTTTAGAAATCTTACAAAAGTGTGTGAAAAATTAGTATATTCCAGATATGAATACAAAAAGACCCCCCCCCAGAAAATGTTATAGAGATTAGATACAACACATAAAATTACTAAATACAGCGCCAAAAATAATGCCTTTCTATCTGGGATATTTCCGATCTACGGCGCGGACGGCTGGCGGGGCATCTCGACGGTCATCGCAGCGGCGCACAGTGGAGAATTTGTGGCAAACCAATAGCCAACACATGGTTTTCAGGTGTTTTGAAAATAAAATAATTGCTGTTGACTTTTGACTTACTTTGTAATGATAAATAATCCTCAAAAATATCTTTGTACATCAATCTTAATATATATATATATATATATATATATATATATATATATATATATATATATATATATATATAATATTTACCAAAGTTTAGTCACTACAGGGATCTTAGTGTTTGAGTGACTTCGGAAGATTAACTAATCTGATTTTTCTCAACTCTGATTTCCGTCATCTTCTTCAAAGAGCTTTCCATCATTTAATTTTTCAGCAGACTCCTTAACCAATTCGTATAAAGCTAGTCTACTTAATCCATTTTCCATCTTCAGAAGTTGAGAAATGAAAAACCTGTAATGTGCCAGTAAAAATATAGTGCTGAAACGTAATCAAATAGCAAGTCCACTCACAAAGAAACCTGTTCTTCAACTGAGGTTAGGAGCTCCTGGATGTTACTTATGCTCCTGGGAATGATGTTATCAACGCACCAGTTAGTCAGTAATGATAAAATGCACTTTTTACAATTGTTGAGCAATTTTTAACTTTTACACTTTTGACAGGTTTTTGCTTCAAATACTCCACTGTGGGCGTATGTCTCCGAATTTGTAAATTATTGAATAACTTGAGAAAATGTATTTGCTTTTTATTTCCGAGAAACTTTTACATATCCAAATGGGGAGAAACTCCCAAGTCAATCTCCACGCAAACAATATCTATGTAGTATATAGTTTATGTAATAAATGGGAAGGAAGAAACTAGGACAAAATCTTTTTTAGAACCACAGAAGAAGTTGGAGGAGATGGAAAAATAAAACAACGCGAAGGAGGGCTTGAAACAGTTTCTTCTTTTAAACTCATGCATTTCAACGTACACGGTATATTCGGGAAATTAGATCAGTTAGAAATATTATTGGATATAAATTCAGCGGATATTCTTTGTTTTAGTGAACACTGGTTCAAATCAAATGAAATAACATTCTTGAAAATTAAGGGGTACAGACTAATAAATTCATTTTGTCATAAGGAATGCAGTCATGGAGGGGTATGCATTTTAGCAAAGAATGGCATTCCCCTGAATGCCGTTAGATGCAACAAATCTATAGAGAAACACTTTGAAATAACTATAAGTAGGTACCATTGAAATTTTGAAAAAACTGATCAAAACTATATATACTATGTGTATACAGGACTCCAAATAGTAATGTTAACCCATTTGTGAATGAACTGTATGAAGTAATGTGCGAGATTTACCAATCTAATAATTACTACATTGTTTGTGGAGATATAAATGTTAACACCTTAGTTGAAAGAAGAGAAACGAAAAATGTCATTGAATTATTGAATGAATTTGGCATGAAAAACCATATTGAATCCCCTACACGTATCACTACTACAACATCGACATCCATAGACGTGATATTTTCTAATTTGAATGTCAACGCAGTGCTCATTGATGGTTTGCACCTTTCAGACCATACTTTTCAAATGTGTGATTTTAAACTCCAATTACCTGAAAAAAAACGTGAAAGAAAGTATATTTATGCGTGACTATTCGGATATCAACCTGTCAACTTTCAGGAATCCACTAATGTCCGAGGAATGGTTAGAAACTTATAGAGCAAGTAATGTTGATGTTGCTAATAATATATGTAAAGAAAGTTGGAAGATTATCAATGAAACAAAAAACGACTCTTCTTCTAAGTCTCCTTCAGAATTAATTGAAAATGATGAAAAAATCGCAGATAAAGCCGAAATTACCAACTATTTCAATGATTTTTACATGAAAGTTAAAAATATCAAACCTGATGTAAGTGATATCGTACTGGCACCATTAGATTTAATATTCTTGTATGCAACCACTCCATGTGAAATAAAAAATACAATTGATAAAACATCGCAGAAACCTGCTCCAGGTATTGATGAAATCCATGGTAAAGCTGTGAAAATAGTCAGTGATGTAATTTGTTTTCCGCCTTCTCATGTTATTAATCTCTCATTCTGTGAAGGAAAGTACCCTGAAGACTTCAAATGATCAAAGTCAGTCCCAATATTTAAAAACAAAGGACCTAGGAAAGAAGTAAGTTACTATCGTAATATTTGCCTTCAATCGCAGTTTGCAAAGGTCATTGACTACACATATAATATACTCCTGAAAGATTTCCTAGAAAAAAAAAAGCTCATGGCAGATTGTCAACATGGCTTCAGAAGTAAAAGGTCATCTGAATCTGCAATAACAGAACTATGCCAAGTCTATGAATATCTGAATCAGAAAAAAATCCCTATAGCACTGTACTTTGATTTAAGTCGAGCATTCGATACAGTCAATCACAACTTACTTCTCGAAAAACTTTACCGCAGCGGTGTTAGAGGTGTAGCCAATGACTGGGCATCATCTTACTTACAAAATCGATCGCAGATAGTTATGCTGGATTCTGTCAAATCCAATCCTCTGCAAGTTGCAATGGGAGTTCCTCAAGGATCAATCTTTTGTTATTTTCATGAACGATATTATATACTCTTGTACTTCTCCAAACAAAATGGTAATATATGCTGATGACACAAATCAAATGATTTGGAAACATCTGTTAACAAATCAAATGATTGTGCACAAGAATTCCATCATAAGAACGGCTTATTGGTAAATACATCTAAAACACAGGATATGTTATTTTTACCAAAGAATGTTAGCTACGACTATAGTCCTTTGATCAAAATAGATCACATATCTATCAAGAGAGTGCTGGAAACTAAATACTTAGGTGTCACTGTGGATCAAAAACTAACATGGGAACCACATGTAGATAATATTGTATCAAGACTGAGCAGCCTTTGCTTTGTTATCAGGCAACTGAGGAATATAGTATCTCTGAATGTGCTCAAACTTGCATATCATGGGCTAGTGCAATCCGTTTTAACTTATGGTCTGATTTTTTGGGGAAACTCAAGTCATGCCTGTAGGGTTTTTATAATGCAGAAAAAAATTATCAGATGCCTGGTGGGTGCCGACAAATCTTCGTCAAACTATCACTCCTCACCCTACCATGTCTGAATATACTTTTATTAACAATAAATATGAAAAAAGATGAGTCAAACTTTATACGAAACAATATGATTCATAATTATGATTCCCGTCGATGAGATGATCTCCGCGTGCCATTCTCACGAGTTGGTGTAGCACAAAACTCACATTCTCATCAAGGTGTAATCTGTTATAACCGTGTGGTTAGTATCCTAGGAAATATCAAGAACTTCAATGAGTTTAAATTAAAACTATTCAATTATTTGAGTGCTAATGCTTTTTACTCGATGAAAGAATTTTTAGAATGTTAGTGATATAAGAGTATTCAAACTATGAATGTATTTAAACATAAATTTCTACTATAAATATTTTATCCTCTGCAGGTCTTGTATAAAGTCTGATTGTAATTGACTTGAATGAATGTATTTTTTATAATGTTAGACTTGTGAATGTATTTTAAAATTTGTGAATTTTTTCGTTTTAAATATTGTATCATCTGCAGGACTTATATAAAGCCTGATACCCGTTTGACTAGTCTGATAAGTTTTTGTACTACCTGTGTAAAAACTTCAATGATGAATAAATTATCTATCTATCTATATTACTTTATTTACATAGTGTACGCATTTCGGAAGTTCATACTTTCATCATTAGCACGAATACAAAGAGTTTAAACAAATGGTCACCATAAATAAAATAATATACAAATGGACAAAGGACAAATTTCGTCATCTACACTTTACATGTATATGTTATTATCATATTATCTCTTAATTTGTGTATAATGACGAGAATAAGAAGGTGAAAACAAAAGCCATCATATTCATATGAGGCATAGTGTCTGACTCGTTTGAATACGATGGCTTTTGTTTTCACATTTTTCTTATTATACAATTAAGTAATGATGACGAAATTTGTCCTTGATCCATTTGTTTGTTATTTCAATTATGGTGACCATTTGTTAAACTCTTTGTATTCGTACTGATGATGGAAGTATAAACTTCCGAAATGCATACACTTTGGAAATAAATAAGTTAACTAATATATTGTTTTTGTGGAAATTTACTTGGAGTTTGCCCTCCCACAATCTGATTGTATTTTTCTATCCACTCCACTTTGAATAATTTGGAATACTTCTACCTTTTTTTTAACTTATCCGTTTTCCCTGGACCCTCCCCGATAAAAAATTCTGGGTACGTGCTTGGTAACAGCCACTAATCAAGATCAAAAGTTAATCCAAATTAGGTATTTACATCCTTATAAAAATTAATCCTCAACACATTTTCCACTTTTGCAAAAACCTGCCACTTTATTTTCAACTGTTTTTTAAGACTGACTAGGCGCTGTGGCGTCAGAATAAAAAATTGTCCAAGTAACCCCTTCACCACACTTACTCACTTCACACCTATATGCGCATTTCTATAACTAAGTTATCATCATCAGTAGGTAAAATATGATGTGTAGTAGTGTAGTGAGTAAGTGTGGTGAAGGGGTTACTTGTGCAATTTTTGATTGCCTTTTTTAATTTTTGTTATTACAATATCTTTTTTTAGGTCAGATAATTCAGATTACAAAAAGTCGGGATATGACAGAGGTCATTTAGCGGCAGCTGGCAATCATAAATCCCATCAAAAGCACGTCGAGGAAACATTTTATTTATCAAATATGGCACCACAAGTTGGGAAAGGCTTCAACAGAAATTCCTGGAACCGACTAGAAAAATATGTACGGAAACTGACAAAAGTATACAAGAATGTATACTGCTGTACTGGACCACTTTATCTCCCAAGGTAGATTATTTATTTATTTTCAAATATATGTTGAAGATGGTGATTTGAAATTATTAATGATTTCATTTCTCATATATCTGGAAATGAATCATATATGGAGTTGCATACATTTAATTTGCACACGATGTTGGTCCAATTAAACAAAAGTTGTACAATGCTTTGTAAAATCTGAAATATCATGTGCCATTCTAGAAATAATTTAGAAAAATCAATATGTTATTTCAATTTCTTGGCGCTAGCACCCTTGTGAGAGAGATTGAAAAATGGGAAAAAGATTTTGATTGCATTTTATGATTGTAAAAATTTGTGATAATTATATTTATGATTCAACGTTTTGTCTTTTCAGCCACCTTCAAATTCGTTTTTCAAATACACCTCCCCATTTTTTATTTTATCCTGTATTCTTTTATGTATCTGATCAAAATATCCATCATCAGAGCTGAATCAGCAACCAATTGAACCTATAGAGATTTAGGAGCTTAAGCTGAATGTGATAATAGAAATTGATATAAATGGCCAAACATATTTGAATGGTTGAATCTATTTCCAGAAACACATCCACATTTTCAAAAATTCAGATGTGCATGTAAAAATTGTCAGAAAGTACAACAAAACCAAATTTTATATTAATTTGGAGCCTTTGAGATTAAGTTTGGCAACAAACCCTGCTTTAGCCCCCAATAATTTCACGATTATCAACGTGAAGTTCGAATAACAGCATATGCTTACCACATACCGTTTTCGGATTGGATGTTGAATGATATCTCATTTAGCAACTATTTCTGATTAGTTGCCAAGCAATGGTATTTGACGTAAAGCCAATCACAGTATGTTTTCCAATTTGAGTAATTGTTTTATTTTCATCAGTAACTTCTGAAACAGCTCTTTATTCTCTTTGAAAAATTATTTCGCCTATTGATTCGTACTAGTTTTTTTTACCTTAGAATTGAAATGTAAATCATAAATTTTGTCTGCTTTCTGAGTTCTTGAACATGAATTAAATTATTCTTGACCCCAAAAACTCCTAGATACCAAATCACAAAACATGTCCGCCATCTAGAATTTTGACAAAAAAATAATATTGCTATTTTGAATTTTTAACTACACAGTGTCCGCCTACATATGAAAAACTTTTATATTTTTGATTACCTAGAAAATTGTATTCCTGCTAAAAGTTTGTGCAATGTACTGTGGATTTTCAAAAAGTTACCAGTGCTGTACCAATAAGCGGAAAATTGCAAATGGGTCAAAACTAAACTACCTCTATTTTTCAAGATATCGAATTTTTGTAAAGGAAATAGTTTTTTTTGAGGGGGCGGAGAAAATCCTTCTTGGACACCTTACGGTACCTGGAGCCCTTTTTCAGAGCCTCCAGACAATTCGCAGTAGCAGTCTGTACTATTTGAGCCCCAGGAAAGAGTTCCTTCATGGAAAGGAAATAGTTACAGAGAATGACAATATCTACCCAGATCTAAAATTTCAAGAAGAAAGGACAATATTTATATTTTTCATAATTTAGTACCATAATTTCATACAAAGATAAAAATATAATAATTCCAGTTCATAAATCGATGAAGGGTAACATGCTTTATCCATTAACACCAGCACAGTGATGGAGGGTGAAAAATATCCATAAACATAATAAAAGTAATTTTTTCATTCCAAATCTACACCTTTTCTGTATCCTTGATGTTTTATTTCATTTTATTTTGTAATATCTTATATTTTTTGGCAAGAATATGTACTAAATACTGATAATCGCAACTTAGCTTTAATTAAGTGTTGAATCAAACATTTACTTAAAATATTTATTCTCCTTTTTCACTTCATCAACAAAATGATTTGAAATTATCAAAACGAGTGTGTCACGGAAAAAGAACAAGTTTATTTTATCAATTAGGTAAGAGATAACAGGTGTGTAGTGTTTTCTATATTTTGAGTTTTCTCTCATCCTGAAAGTAAAAAATGTTAATTATCTGTTCTAATAAAAGCAAATTGTGTTTATTTAACTTTTTCATAAACACATTTTTTATTAAAAATTTGCTAGTATTATTAAAAAAACTAATACGGGAGGTAATACTCCTACATTCACTAAACTATACTCTAACAACGGTACAAATAGAATAAATTACTTGAAAATATTGTAATTAATGTTATTTGTTTTGTTTGTAGGAGTATTAGCAAAAAGTAAATTAAAAATCCAGCATTAAAACAAACATCAAATGACTACATTTCTGGGTGTTGTCTGTTTCTCAATAGGCACATATGACTTAAAAATTTCCTTATTGAATTCCTTATGCGATTTTTTGCTCTAAAATGTCAACGTTTTGAAATGACCTGTGTCTATAAACTTGCATTTTTGCCTATCCACTTTTCTCCAAACTTGTTATTGAGCCAGGTAGTAATTTCCTTGGTACTATGGATTGATGCTCCATCTTGCATGAACCAAAATTGTTCTCTTTGATTTAGAGGCAGGTCATCTAAAAATTCACTTAATTGATTTTCCAAAAGTCTCCAAAGATATGCAGGCGAATTCAAGTTCTGCCTGAAAAAGAACAGTACCAATATATTTTGTTTCTTCGGAGAATCCAATCCAACTGTTCGTCTTAAAATAGTATTAATCTCGACACTCAAAATCTTAAATCGTGGGTTTTCATCAGCCCACCATCTGCAGTTTTGAGAAGATACAGTTCCATTAGAAGTGAAAGTAGCTTCATCAAAGAAAAAATATGCTTTGGAAAATAGGGCTGCTTCAACCATATGCAAAAATCAAAATCCCTTTCTTAAAGTGTACTGATGAATTTCGGTTTGTAGGGTCTAAAACTGTTCTCCTTCAGTAGATGAAATAGCTGTAACTTGAGGAAGATGATTCACAGCAGTTTTTGGGTTTTCAACTATATGTATAAGAATATTTGATGTGGACGTTCTATTGACTGAATTTTGTTTTCAACATTACCAGGCGATCTCAATGTATGTACCACTTTGGCTATGTGAAATTCGTCTTTCGGGATGCCTTTCATTAAATTTACGGGCAACTTCTCAAGTTGTTTTGTAATTATCGCCAAATAAAACAACTAATTCAACTTTTTCACTAATCTTAAGCTTGACTGTCATGATGACAGATAAAATAACAATACATAATATTACAATGACAACAATAAGCCCTTTGTTTGTTTCAATGGCTGACTAGTTAATTTTGACGGAATATGTATTATAAATTGAATTGATAAAATATTTTTAATACAGAGAAATAATGTGTTTTTTATCTTCAGAAAAGTTGTAGATTTTGAATGAAAAAATCCTTTTATTATTTTGATGGATATTTTTCCACACCCCATCACATGATGGTATTTCACCCTTTATCGATTTAGGAACTGAAATAATTATGTTATCTTCGGATGAAATTAGGGCACTATATTGTGAAAAATATTAATTTTGAAATCTAGGTGAAATTAGTTCTAAATTGAGTGAAATAATGGTAGTCTGCTCCACAATAAAAAGGCATTTATTTCTATCAAAGAAATATGCAATGCATTTACACAAGATACCTTGTCATCATCAGGCACTCTAAAATCAACATGAGAAATACTGGTGTTAATTATAAAAATAATCTTAAACCTACCTCAATCAAATCAATCAATCAAAGTACACTTTATTGTCTGAAGAAGTACATTCTCCTAGACAAAGTACAGAGTAAAATAAAACATACAAAAGACAGTGATGATAAAGCTAATATAAGTATGTACAATAAAATTTCATGTAGATAGCTAAGATAAAAGATAAAATTTCAACGCTAACAGATTTTGTTTTTAAAAACTTTAGTTGAATGTATAATTGTAGAATTCCTCGGAAGAATAATAGGCCTTCGCAACTAAAAGCTTTTTCACTTCTTTTCTAAAATTGACCACATTGCTTATTTCTTTTATTGCAGTAGGACGGTGATTGAATAATTTTCTGCTCTTATATATGAGTGAGTTTTGAGTTGAAGATGATGTAGGGGTGGGGAGTGGAGCTTGGTGAGATAAACGCATATTGTGTATTGGTGGGGTAATTATTTATTTTTTAAGTTTCTTATGGATTAGACACACTGTTTCTAAAATGAAAAGGCATGCCAGTGTTAAGATGTTTTGTTCAATGAACAGTGGTCGACAGGAATCACGATGCTTGGCTTTGCACGTATATCTGATGGCCCTTTTCTGCATAATGAAGACCATTTTAAACAGATTGCGAACACACGCCCCAGAAGCAAATACCATAACGGAGATGGGACTTTACCAGTGAAAAATAAATCTTTCTTGCATTCGAACTATCTAATTCATCAGATGTAATGCGTACCGCATAGCAACCTGAGGCATAGGTTCCTGACATGGCTTTCAAAGACTAACTTTTTATCGATATGTAACCCCAAAAACTTGTTTTCTGTGGTATTGTTAATTTTTCCATCATCGCTCCCCAAATAAATTGCTTTAATGTCACATTTAAATGAGATAATGTTTGTTTTACTAGCAATGAGTGATAAAAGGTTTGCATCAAACCATTTTTTTACACTTTTTATATCTGCGATGATCGGATCATCTAGAACAGTGGTTGATTTATTGTGCCAGATAATTGTGGTGTCATCCGCAAACATGGTGAACTTACCCTGTATGTCTAGATGATTCAAGTCGTTGACATAAAGCAGGAATAAGATAGGTCCAAGAACGGAGCCCTGTGGTACACCTGAGTTAACGATACATTCATTGGATTCAGTCCTATTGAATAGCACATTTTGTCTATGTTCGGATAGATATGATTTGAACCAAGATAAAGCCATGCCCCTAAATCCGTATAATTCAAGCTTCCGCAGCAGTATTTCATGATTTACACAGACAAAAGCCTTAGATAAGTCACAAAACACTGCCGCGGCTACCTCTCGATTATTTAGTTTAAGGTAAAGGTTATTCAGGAAAGCAAAAATGGCATCATGTGTGCTTTTTGATGCTTGGAACCCAAACTGATTATCGCTTAATATGTTGTATTTCTTAAGAAAGGATGTTATTCTATTTTTTACTAATTTCTCAATTATTTTTGCTAGAGTGGGTAGCAGGGAAATCGGTCTGAAGTTGGCAGGTATATCATGATCTCCTCCTTTATATAATGGGATGATAGTGGCAATCTTTAAACATGGAGGAAATGATCCTCGAGAGAAGGAGATATTTATTGTGTCTGCCAAAGTTTTTAAGGCACTGTCAGGCAAAACTAAGCATGAATGCATTAACAATAACAAAGTTACTGATAAGATAAAATGGTTCTTCACTAGATTAATTTTTATATTAGAAGAAGGTGTATAGGACGTCATATCTTTAATAATTAAAAAACTAGATACATTTTTAAGAAAAAAAAAGTATGTTGAAGATCTTATAAATATAAAAAGGTGAAGTCAGGTGGTGTGGAAATATGTTTTCATAAGTGGATTTATTTGAAGTTGCTCAAAATCAAGTTTAATAGATTGTTAGGTGAGAGAGCCATAATTAATAAGGGGAGTTATGCATGTGTGTATGTGTTTGTATTACTGTGTTTCTGCGTTATGGGTTGAGGGATGAAATGAAAAATGCATTGTTCGGTTACACATGTATAATTCAGTGATTTGATAGCTTTATTAATTTCTAGAATTTCTTGGTGGTCCAGTTGTAGACCTTTGTTACATAAATGTAATACCTCCGTGTTTGAATGTGGATCGAATTAATGTTTTGAGTCTAGAATATGGTTGGCAAAAGGAGAGGAAATGTTGGGATTATGGCTGTTTTTATATTTTTGTATTTCTTTTAAATGTTCATTGACCCTTCTTTCGATTTTTCGTCCACTTTTTCGTGCATAACAAACATCACATTTAGAGTCTAACAAGCAAGCCGGTACACTCCACATTTGTGTGTGGTCGGCGTCTTAACTTTCGTATTTACTAAATGGGTTGAAATATTATTGACTGTTTTGAAGGAAATTTGGGAGTTTTCTGATTGATTTTTAAAATGTTTTGCAATATTGTAGTATCTTAGACCTCTGTAGATGGTATTGGATTTTGTTTTCGTATTGAGTTGTTTGTTCATGGGTAGTACAGTTTTTTTATTATGTGTTCTGGGTATCCATTTTGTTTGGCTATTTAATTTATAATATCCAGTTCTTTTCTAAATTTGGTTGGATTTAAAGGAATATTGAAGAGCCTATGGAACAAGGAGAGGCAGGCACATCATTTTTGGTTTTTGGGACGGTTGAATGAAAATGGGATTACGGAGTCAGTAGCTGTAGGTTTTGAAAAAATCTCAAATTAAAATTTATTTTCATTTCTATCAATTATCACATCAAAAAATGGTAGACATTTATATTCTTCAATTTCGAAGGTAAATTTGATGTAAGGTTGTATGGAATTTTTAAAATCAGCAAAGGTTTGTATTTTTTCTTTTGGGCCTTTCGTCGACATAATGGTACCAACAATGTATGTGTTTTTTAAACAATACTGTGTTTGAAACTTCCTGTTCGAAGTGAAACATGAAGATTTCAGACAGTAAGGGGAAAAGATTAGAGCCCATGGAGAATACAGTTTTTTGGCTATAATATTTGTTATGGAACTGAAAAAAAAAATATGTTCAAGGGCAAGGTCTACCAAGGCAACATAGTTCGAGGATAATGTGTCTTGGTAAGGTAGACTGTTCAAAAGTAAGTTCTCTCAATAATAACAAACAATCATCCGGGGTATACTCGGGAACAAGTTCGTGACTTTGTGATTTTTCAACTTGGAGGTTAGTTCAAACAAATGTTTTTATTGTTAGAGGATGCCTTACATTCAATGTAAGCGGATGAAGAGATAACCAAGAGCAGAGTTTTGAAGCTAGCTGGAGAGTTGATATAGGGATACTACAGGTCTGATAGCAGTTGAATTTGTGGATTTTTGGGAGGCAATATAGGAGGGGCGTTGTAGGATACATTGGGAGGAGTTTTAGGTTTGTGGTGTCCTTGAAAGTGTTTCATTTGTGCCACAAATTTATTGTTTGGGTTGGTGAGTAGCTGAGGAAGATTATCAATATCTAAAAAATTTGTGACTTTGTTTATGTAGTCTTTTCTCGTCATAGGTTCAACACAAAAGTTTGTTCAATGGTGTTTGAAATCAAATTTGAGACCAAGGTTTAAAATTTCAATGTCATAGGAAAGAGGTGTGTCACCCATATTTGAAAATCTGGGATGAAAATTATTATTGTAATTGACATTTGAAAACATGAACACCAGAAATGCTTTCCAGTTTTTTATACTCTAAGTAACCAAGAAATACTGAACAAAAAGGGTGGACATACTCAAAACGTCGATAATTCTCTGTTAAATAGCCAGTCTTTGCCTTACAGAAAAGAGCCATCAGATATATTTGTCAAGCCAAGAGGCAAGATTCATGTAAACCCCTCTTTTTCGAGCATTTCAATATATATATATATATAAATATATATATATATATATATATATATATATATATATATATATATATATATATATATATATATATAAATATATATATATATATATATATATATATATATATATATATATATATATATATATATAATGAAAACAGTGACCATAATCCACAAGAACAGAGCAAATTATGAAATCACAAACACTGCATATTCAACCCGTCAAGCGAACCAACTCAGGCTTCCAATACCCAATTCAACTTTGACACATAACTCAAGTGAGTATAAGTGTAAGTATATATAATGGCATTAAGATGTACAATTAAATATATACATATACAGCTAATTTTAATTATTTTAAAGGGGTACTTCCCTGCAAAAATATTTTGAGCAGTGTAATGCATGAAGATGGAGTGTTTTTTGTGCAAACAAACCAAGCAACCCACCAAAGAAATCCCTGTTATAGCTATGATACATGCAGAAATTTAATATGTCTGGAATGTACTGAACTTTGCCCTTCCGAAATAAAATACCTTCCTCTACAAAAAAGGTTATTGAATTTCAACTGCAGAAATTGCCGAAACTTTGACCTCATGAGAATCTTGCAAAACACAATAGGAGATAAGGAAACAATAATAAAAAACCAGGAAGAACTGATCAAAATGCTTAAAGAAAAGTTGAAAATTCTTGAAGAAAATAGCAAAATAATTGAGAAAACAACAACCTATGCAGACATACTAACGAAAAAAACAGAACAACCCCTAGTAAACTCCTACCACAACATTCCAGAAATAATAATAAAACCAAAATCACAACAAGAACCAATTCAAACAAGGAATGATATTAGCAGAAACTTAAACTTGCTTGCTGATCTAAAAATAGGAGTCAAAAGTGTGAAATCTGCAAAAAATGGAACAGTTATTCTAAAGTGTAAGACAAAACAGGAGTTTGAAAGCGGCAAAGGACACCCTGAAAGACAACTACAACATCTAAAAATCTACTATGAGGAAACCAAGAATAAAAATAATAAACTTCAATCAAGAAATGGAAACAGAAGAAATAGAAAGGAGCATCATCCAATAAAACGGACTGACAGAGAGCTTCAAAGTGACTTTTCTAAAGAAAGGAAAGAAGGGAAACATTATATTCGCTGAAATTGGCCGATAATTTCAATAAACTTACACAAGCCAAAAGAGTTTATATTGGTTGGGAATCCTACCCAGTGTACGAAGATCTGAGTGTGCCAAGATGTTACAAGTGTCAAGGTTTTTACCATAAACAGCAAGAATGTAGAAGAAAGCTCACATGTCCCCAATGTGCTGAAGAACATGAGGAAAGAGACTGTCCAAAACAAAGAAAGTGCAAACTGTTTGAACGCAAATCAAAACTATAGAACCAACCATAAATTAGATCATCAGACAACTGACGGTGAATGCCCCACCATGAAATACCAAACAGAGTTATTGAAAAACAAAACGGATTACCTTTCGCAATGGTTGTAATAGATGAAGATATAATATTAGATAACCTCCATAAGGAAAATGAAAAAGCCAAGGGGAAATATATAAACCCAGAGGAATACATCACATTTGTCGATACTTCAAGTAAGTTATTGAATCTAATTAATCTCAACATAAGAAGTGCACGGAAAAATTTTGATGAGCTCTTAGCACTAATTGAAACCTACGATATCGGCAGGTGTGACGTATTCGTCCTCAGTGAATGCTTTCAAATCGAATCCATAGACAATTTCACAATCCCAGGGTTCAATACTCTATATAATAACGGTGACTTCAACAGAAATGATGGGGTTCTAATCCTCATCAAATCCCATCTAAATTATAGCCTTACTAACACTAAGCTTATAATATGTGGAGTAACATTGTGTACTCTCAAATTGATTATTGATGGTTCATCTTTCAAAATAATTGCCTTATACAGACCGAATCCCAGTAGCATAAACTCTTTCATTGAAGAAATAGATGCATACCTTGAGGAACAGAGAGGAAGAAATGATTATGAAATATTCGTTGGGGATATCAACATTGATATTCTAAACGACAATGATATGAATGCAAATAAATATCTTGGTGTTCTTGCCAAACATGGATTCGAGCCCCCGAGTAACGTTTTTTTTTTTTTTTTTTTTTTTTTGACTAAAAGATGGCGGCCGGCACGGTCACGATGTCGCCTGCTCCCAAAGATAATGAAAATTTTATATGTAAACATTGTCAAAAAAAAGTCGTGTCAAAAGTGAAGTGTTACAAATGTGCCGATGTTTTCCATCCAGCATGTCTAAGACAAGCAAGCGAACTAAAGCACACAGAATGTAAACATGAAGTCGATCAAGGTATGAATGACACAAATATTAATGAAAAAAAAATATTAATGAAAAAACCTACCTCAAAGAGGAATATAAAACAGTCAGTGAAACACAAGCAAAAAGTTTGACCTCCAAAAAAACTGAAACCAACAAAAAGCCACAACAAACAACTGATACCTTATCAGATTCAGCTAGGAATGTAGCAAGCAGAGGGAACTCTAACCTACAGGGTGAACCAACCATAACTGTGAGCCAGGTAGCCACTGAAATAATGAAAATCCAGATTCAAGAGAAAACTGGTGAAATAATAGACCTTGGAAAGGAAGATCATACACCTCAATCTGAAGATTGCCAGCGGGACTCAGCCGAAGGAAGCTACACTCTAATAAAAAGAAGAAAGAAAAACAAAACAAATAACATAGGAAACGGTGATGGAGACGAAAACTTTCAAGGCAATGAAAAAACAGACAAAAAGATTTGGCTCTTTATCTCGAAAGTCCCGGACAAAACAACAGAAGACAACATAAAAAACTATATAATGAAGCAAACAAACTTCGAGAACACCTATGTGAGGAAGCTTACAACAAAAATAATTAGACCAACAAGCAATCATTCATGGTGTGAGTCGATCATAGCACTGAAAGAACGTGTGTATGAAAAAAACTTCTGGCCATAAAATATCCATTTTGCCCGTTTTGACTTCAGACAAGGCCGTCACTTCCTCGACCAGCAACGACCTGAACAACTAGACAGAACAGATACGACAAATTTTCAGAGGCGAGCCTCGTTCCAAAGCTTCAAAACCATCTGATGTCAATTAACAGATACAACTTTTTTATACCAGCATCACCCTCGAAAACAAAAGGGACAACATCTAAGATCACAAATGTGATGAAATGTGATGTTAGAAAAAAATCTAAAAGAGACGTAAATGAACAGCCGAGCTCATCAATAAAGAGGGAGGAGAACAAAATACAAAACAAAATAAGCATCTTCCATCAAAATGTAAGATCCATAGGAAACAGCCTTGATGTAATGCAAGAAGAAATTCTAAACCATGATCAATGTGTTGCAGTATGTATCAGTGAACACTGGCAATCCCAGATTCAAATAGAAAACTACAACTTCCTCGATTTCAATCTGGTCTCTGCCTACTGTAGAGCAGAAGGTGAACACGGAGGAACAGCCATATACCTAAGAAATAGAACAGAATGGAGATCACGTAAGGATATTGAGAACTTAGCAATCAAAGAGGTGTTTGAGTGTTCATCAGTAGAAGTGAAATTCGGGAATCGTAAGGGTTTAATATTATGTGTATATCGTACCCCCACATCTTGTGTGAAAGAATTTTTAGATATATTTGAACAATTATTATTGTACATTCTTAACGAAAATTGTCTTCTATTCATTGCAGGCGACTTCAACATAGACATAAAACAAGACAGCAGAATTAGAACAGATTTCTTAACATTGCTAAACACTTTTAATATAACCCCATCAGTAAAGGAATATACACGCATATCTGGAGACTCAAAATCCTGTATAGACAACATATTAACAAACTGTGAGTCCTACGAAGCTCTAGTTTTAAGTACGCATATATCAGACCACACGGGCCAAAAACTCTTGCTGGACATCAACATAAATAAGTCGCTAAAAGGTAATATACAACGCAGAATTTTTAAATCACAAAATAAAGAAAAATTTAAAAAAATGTTGGCCGAAGAGGAGTGGGAACAAGTTTTTTTCACCCCAAATGAGGATATTAACCAACAGTGGGAAGTTTTTATGAATATACTTATACCAATATTTAACCACTGCTTTCCAGAAACAAAATAAACACTATTAGAAAACACTCAAAGTATTATGAAAACGCGGAGTTAAGGGAAAGTAAAGATCGACTAGATCTATTATTAGTACTCAGCCGGGCAGATGAACGCCATAGGGAAAACTACAATCGAGCAAAACGCAATTATAATGAAATGTTGGTAGAATCACGGAAATTACAGTATGGAAAGCGCATTGACAATAGCAATAATAAATCAAAATGTCTGTGGCAGATTGTGAAAGAAATCAAAGGAACAAACATAACCACAAATGAATTGAAAATATCAGGTGACCCATATATATTAAGCAACAATTTCAACTATTACTTCCTTAACGCAGCCTCCAACCTATTGAAAGATCTACCAAATATTGAATTTACAAATAATATACCATTAAGTAGGAACTCATTTTTCTTAATACCGATTACTATTGATGAAGTAATAAAATTGTGTTCGAAACTAAAGAATAAAACTAGCACTGGATATGATGAAATATCAAATAGTATAATAAAACTATGTGCTGGTGAATTGGCAATACCACTATGCCACATAATCAATAACTCCTTTTCATCCGGTTTATTCCCAGACAACTTGAAAATAGCAATAGTCAAGCCCCTGTTCAAAAAAGATGACCCAACACTCATGCAAAATCATAGACCAGTAAGTCTACTACCATCTCTCTCCAAAGTTTTTGAACTAGCAATGTGTTCAAGGCTTCTAAGCTATTTCTATACTGAAAAATTGTTGAGCCACGCGCAACATGGCTACTTGAAAGGGAAATCAATCGAGACAGCCATATATGAATTCATAGAAAAAATTATTACTGCATACGAGAATAAAAATATATCATGGTATCTTTCTAGACCTGTCAAAAGCTTTTGACAGTCTAGATCATGAAATTCTGTTGAAAAAGCTGGAGAGATATGGTATCAGAGGTACCGCTCATGAATGGATAAAGTCTTACCTGACACAACGTAAACAAAAAGTAGTTATAAATAGCCAGGGAATTAAATATTACTCAGAGGAAATTACGACAGTGGTAGGTATCCCTCAAGGTAGTGTCATGGGCCCTTTGTTATTCATATTTTACATAAATGATTTAGCCTTAGATATTGTGAATAATGAAAATATCAACTTAGTGAATTTTGCAGACGACACAAACATTTTAACGGTGGGTTGGTCATTAAATAATCTTTTAGAAATCTCAAATGAAACACTAGAAAAAAGCACAGAAATGGTTTACCATGAACAAACTCATACTTAACGAAGATAAAACAAATTATATTTGCTTTAGGACTAAAATGAAAAACAATAACATACCTGAGATGCTTCAAGTACAAACGCAGATAATAACACTGGCGGAACACACAAAATTTCTTGGCGTACACATTGACCAAAACTTAGATTTCGAAAAACATATTAGGGAAACCAGCACCAAATTGTCATCTATCTGTTATGCATTTAGAGTAACATCGACATATTTGGATGAGGGTGCAAAGCGAACCATTTACTTTGCCAACTTCCACTCGGTGATGCGTTTTGGCATCATCTTCTGGGGAGGAAGTAGCCGAACAGAAAGTATTTTTAAAATACAAAAAAAAGCCATCAGGATTTTGCTATGTCTAAATTACAAAGAATCCTGTAGAGGTAAATTCAAAAAATTTAATATAATGACCATGGCCGGGGCTTATATATATGAGTGCTTAATGTTTCTGTTTAAAAATCGCAATAAATTTGAGTCGCACAAGATAAAACATAGACTAAACACAAGAAACCATAACACCGACTATAATATCCCAATCCACAGACTGTCAATAACAGAAAAGTCTCCAGAGTATGCGTGTATTAGGTTTTAATAAATTACCAGAAACAGTCAAACAAGAAGTGAACATAAAAGTCTTCAAGAGGCTTATAATCAATATCATAGTGAATCTAGAACCATACTCTACTAAAGAATATTTGGGAGAATAGATATTTTTACGAATGGATCCTGCATTGAAAATAAGACAACTTTATTCATTTTAAACTTTATTCATTTTGAACTTAATATTTATTCATTTTAATATTTTAACTGATACAAATACTTGTCTTCAAGTCACAAGATTGATTCAATCAACTTTATATGACACTATTTTCTTTAATTCTGGTTACTGTGATAATGTATGTTATTTTTGTTTTAAATGTAATGTCACTGTGATTGTTATTCTTGAAAATAAAGCCCTGTTCTATTCTATTCTAAAAAAAGAAAGTGCAACTTGTTTAGATCATATCTTTGTAAAGAGACATGTCAATGACAAGCACAAATATAACATTAGTTCATACATCATTAACTGTCATATTACAGATCATTTTCCAGTAATGATCAACTTTGACTCTAAAGAACAAAAAGTAGTTGGAAAAGGAACCTTGGGACAGAGAACATACATTAAATATAACTTCAAGAAGCTACACCATTTATTAGGAAATGCGAATTGGGCTGATGTACACCAATGTAATGATGTTCAGACAGCTACTGACAAATTTTATGCAATATTTGATAGTCAGGTACAACTATGCAAGAAAATGGTCAAAACGGAAAACACTAGAGTAAAGAAAATTAAATCCTGGATCACTTTCGGGCTTATAACTTCAATAAAAAAAAGAGACAAAATGAAGAAACAACTCACAGGAAACTACTCCCAAGAACGTGAAACAGCATATAAAATATATAGAAATAACCTCAATAAACTTCTAATTAAAACTAAAAACGACTATTATAAAAATCAATTACAGAATAACCCAAATGACATAAAAAAAATGTACCAGGTTATAACTGACGCAACAAATGGAAATAGCAAAAGAAATAATGAAAAGATACAAATTACTTCCGATAGCGATTCCGCCTTCAAAGAAACCCATGAAATGTCAAACCACTGTAACGAATACTTCATTAACATAGGTTTTAATATGCTGCAAAAAATTACTCCTCCCACTAACTTCACGGAAAGAATTGCACTGAACAAAAATTTTCTTGTCACCTATTACTGAAACGGAATTAATAAGACATATTCACACATTAAAAAACAATAGGTCCTCTGGTGAGGATGGCTACACAGCTGAAATAATAAAAGCAAATCAACATATTCTAAGTCCTCTTATTCACATAATGAATCTCATCCTACAAACTGGAGTTGTTCCCTCACAGTTTAAGACATCAATCATCACGCCGATTCATAAGAGTGGTGACAAAACAAAGATAAAAAATTATAGGCCAATCAGCTTGATAAATAATTTCGGAAAAATCTTCGAAAAATGTCTGAAAGAACAACTGGTGAACTTTTTAATGACAAACACTATATTGAGCAAACAACAGTTTGGATTCCAGAAGGGAAAAGCAACAACTGATGCCATGTATGCCGTTATAAATGAAGTAACTAGAAATATGGACATTGATAGGAAATGTATAGCAGTATTCCTAGACCTGGCGAAGGCATTCGATACAGTGAATCATGGTAAACTCATTGATATTCTCTACCGTCATGGAATACGAGGCACTGTGTTAGATGTCTTCACCAGCTACCTCTCAGATAGACAACAACAAGTAAAAATCAATAACACCATAAGTAACCCCATGACTGTAAAACTTGGGGTACCGCAAGGCACAGTACTGGGGCCTGTGTTATTCCTGCTATACATAAACTCAATGCTTTCCATAATGACTAATGCAAAAATTATTTCATAAGCAGATGACACAGTAGTAATTTTTAACGGTAGTTCATGGGAAAAAACGAAAAACCTAGTGGAAAATGATGTGGCTTCAATAAAAAATTGGTTAAACGCGTACTAATTATCACTAAACTTCGATAAAACATATTACATAGCTATCAGTAACGCCAACGGGCCAAACTTTAATACAATAAAAATTGCGGGAACCAATAATGAAATCAAAGCGACTACTGAAGTGAAATAACTGGGAATTATCATTGATCAGAATCTCAAGTGGAACAAACACATTTTTTTTTTTAGATAATGCTTTTTTTATTCAATTAATAATTAATATACAAAAGTCTACAATACAAAAAAAAATCTTAACCTATACCACATATTTCAGACTATAAAGAATAACAATTTCAGCAGATGTATACATGCATATATCCATACACACATGTACATAGAAAATGTAAATAAAAAACAATTAAGATATTCAAGGACAAGCTCAATTAAAACTATTTAAAACTAGCGAACATATCACAATAAACCTGTTCCCGAAACAATGAAGATTCTAGACAAATATATTATATACCAATATAGTCAATATTTTTAAACATTGTTCCTAATCAGCAATAATTGCTGGTACCGGAACATATATATTTTAAATTTAATGGCTTTTAACATATCGCATCACCTCCGCTTTGAACGAGGAGTAACTATCTTTATTTTTTATGGAGTTTGGCAGAAAGTTAAATGATTGGAGACATTTAGAGAAGGGATTATTTAAAGCAATGTTCGTTCTCACCTGGGGTAGATAAATTTGGTTTTGACTTCTAGTTTCATACGAATATATCTCATTAACTATATTCATGTTTGTATTGCATTTCTGTTGATTTTTTGTTATTTTATAAATACATTTACATTGTTCTATTTGTAGAATTTTTTTCAGCGGCAAAATAGTTTGATGGTAGATTAACTCTGTATTAGTTCTGAAATCATAGCCAAATAGAGTTTTTACTACCTTATTTTGTAGAATTTGGATTTTTTTGAATAATGTTTGAGAACATACCCCCCAGTTTGTTATCAGATAACGGAATATAGAAAGAAAATAAGCGTTATATATCATAATTTTATTTGGTACATTTAAGTAGCTCTGGCATCTATAAAGTGCTCCAATCATTGGTACAATTTTTTTTGTCATGTGCTCTGCGTGTTTGTGCCAATTCTGATATCTGGGTCTCGACTTTGTTTATTTTTATTTTTGAAGAGCATATACACTGTTTTTTTTACATTTATTTGTAATTTATTTGCCAGGAGCCATTTAGCATATAGTTCTAGATCACTATTTACCAAGTCTTCCAGTTCACCCAAGTTAGATCCTTCATATACTAGAATGGTATCATCTGCGAATATGTAATAGCGAGCTTTAAGATTTGCTTTTTTGAGATTTAGGGTGTGTAACGAGTATAACAGTGGTCCAAGGACTGACCCTTGTGGGACTCCGCAGTTTATATACGCAGAACAATCTCACCAACTGTATTACTTCGAGAAAGGGCTTCAGTTTCCTCTTTCGTGATTTACCACTATATTCATTGAACGACTTTCTTGGTCAACCTGAAATATTCCTTCTTGGTGTTGTCTGCAATAATTTTATGACCATTCAACCAATCGAAATTTCAGTCCATAAAATGTAATGACATTTTCTCCATCTTTCTTTAATTTTTCTGCAAAATTCTGTAGATTTTCCATGTACTTGTGCACTAATAAGTTCATCACTGTGTTCTATAGCATTTCTGTTCACAATATGTTGTCGTACACACTCTAGTATTTTACGAATATTTGACGCACTGTGATAAACGATGTAGAGGTCTCTTGTGATGGACTTCGACGGCCTTTTTTAATGCTAGTTCAATATTTCCAAAAACATGCGAGAACTCAAACAAAACTCGACAAGGGACAATAATCCGCCCATAAAAATCAGAATGAGAGCGTATAAATAATTTAAATGCCATGGAGATGAAAAACAGTTCGTGAAGTTGAGTGCCAACTAGATTTTACCTAGTCAGAAACTACAATATTTGGGTATAAGAGTTGAACTTCCGCCTTGAATTTCCACCGATAAGATCGCGAGCAAAGCATAATTCTTAAAAGAAAATTTTTCACCCTGTTTTTAAGGAGAGTTTGAATGACTTCCCAAAATGTATTATAGCCTATGAGATAATCAAATCATTTATGATTATATTGCTAAATTATTTATGTTTTTTGCGCAGTTTCATTTTTCCACTTTTGTCCAGTCACATTGAACATTGGAACCACTGTGCGCCGTTCCAACAGTAGCCCACTGAAGTAAATTAGAGCTTACACATCAAGAGGCCATTGCCTGGCGTGTGGAGTGCGGAGTCCTGCGTCGTTGCCTGCCTTGACTCTCGCAATCTCACAGCCTTTTGATTGATAAGTGTGGTTCTTGTACATATAAATTCAAAAATCGTGATAACGCATCGTTCGATCACGACATGTTGGCACTGCAGAGCTAAATTGACTGCTGAACAACCGAAAAATTTCGCGCCGTTGACTGTGCACCCGTTTCGCCACTCCGCGCGCTGCGTATGTTATTTGAGGTGTGCGAATTTTACCGCCAATTGACGGGACCTGACACTCCGCGCGAAACTTGTCACGCCGCACCATTCCTATGACGCGTGGAGTATCAGTTCACACGCCAGGCGCGTCACTCAACACGCCGTGTAATGGTCAGGAACGAAGTTCCTTATGCTTTTTCTTCAACTCCGAGTTTTCTATTCCATCACATTTAATTGTCATTATACCATGCAATACTATACCTATTAATCCTTTTTCCAAATTCTTCCGCAACAGTTAAAAGTTTTTCATTCCTGATAATACTATTCGTTATATTATATTAAATTTACGTGCCACATATTCAATGTACACCAATAATCCAACTTCAACATACAAAAAACATAAGAAATGATGTCCAAAAAAGGATATAATAATCTAAACACACGTTATGTAGAAATATAAAAGAAACAAAAATATCTTCCACGTATTACCACTCAACGATAATATCCGACTTGTATTCGCATAGATATCTTACCGCTCATGTATAATTTTAAATTTCCCGCAAGCAAAACATCAGTTTGGATTATTTCGTACACCTTCGGAATCGTATGAGCAAGGGCTAGACGCTTGTCACACAGACTCGTATATAATAGAAAGAGAGAGAGAGAGAGAGAGATAGATTGACTTTTCACCTGAGTTTCACAGAAATTATTCACAAGAAGTTCTTTCTGGAACTAATCGAACTCGGAAGAAAAATTATATGTATGACGCCGATAAACATACACGATATAATGGTCGTCTTTGAGGGACTGTAGATCGCAAATGTTTTGCAATAATTACCTTGAATTCTGAGGAAAGGTTATTTGGTCTTTTGTTGACCCTCTCACAGGGAGCGTATACGAAAACTTTACAAAAATCGAATTAATTCCGCATTTTCGTTATTTTGGACCACTGTGGGAAGGCGTCATGGCTGTGGGCCTCACTTCGTTGCAATGCCTTAGTAGTTTTCCGGGCATGGCCAATCACTCCTTCCCGCTTGCACCTGGAGCAGAAGATTCTGGGAGCTGATCGGTATTGGTTCCTAAAATGCCTTGTCTGACCACATCATTATGTATCTATAGGTCTCCATCATCAGATACCCATGAATTTCTAAACCAATTAGAGACACTGTTAAATAGTATCCCTGGAAAATCTTATATTATATTAATAGGTGATCTGAACATAAATTTCAATGACACACATTGTAATATTAGGAATTCACTTATAAATCTTCTTACTGCATTCAATCTGAACATGCATGTGGAATCTCTCAATATTCTAGCACTACTATTGACTATATTTGCAGCAATATAGTATCTCAATATATCACATGCTCTCTGGTGCCGGTTTATCCAACCATGAGGCCATTCATTGCCAAATATTGAGGCAAACAAAGTAAGTAAGAAATTCTGGTATGGCCGTCTCTACACTAGGTCGAACTATAATAGGTTCTATATGAAATGCCAACAAATTAATTAGGATTTGACATTAACTTCAAAAGAACCATTTGATGAGTTCTATAATGCTTTTGGTAAATTTCAATAAGACATTTCCCATCCAAAAAACAAAAAGAGGAAGGAATGGTTGACAAATGGAATCAAAATTTCAGCAAGAAACTTACGATCACTACATCATTTAAGGAAATACACAAATGAAGATTATTTCCACAACTACTACAATAAATACAGGTCAATTTATCGGAAGCTAATAAAACTCGCGAAAGACAAATACATATTACCAAAATCGTATTGGACAATAACATTGAACTCAGAAGAAAAACTCTGGGGAGAGGGTAGAATCTGAACTCAGTCCAGACACTCTCAACGGTTACTACTGCTCGATTGCAGACACTGAGAGATAATATAACAATTCCCTATGATCCTGGTAAATTTGAGCCATTTACCGTGGATCAAAACATTGTACTGTATGATACCAAAGTCGATGAAATGAGAGAAATCTCATGCAGAACAAAACCACATCTGCAATAGACGAAATGTCCATAAGAATTTACGAAAACCTTCCTCTAGCTTAGCAGCTCTGATGAGTTCTTTCGCCAGGGCATTTTTCCATCTTTCCTCAAAACATCTTTGGTGATAACTCTGCATAAAGGTGGTGATAAGAACTCTTCCTCAAATTTTAGACCTTTTTCTCTCATTCCAACACTGTCAAAAATAATTGCAAAACTTGTCAAAAATAGATTGAACAACTTCTTATGCAGCCACAATATATTGAGTATGCAACAGTTTGGATTCTAAAATAATAAAAGCACTAATGATGCAATTTTTTCTTCTATATGTACTGTACACCGAAATCAATAGTGGTGAGGTGGCTCCGGCAGTATTTTGTGATTTGTCTAAGGCATTTGACTGTGTGAATCACAAAATACTGTTGCGGAAACTGCACTGCTACGGAATAAGATGGTTTGAATATAATTTATAGGATCAAATGCAGATAGTAAAAACAAAATCAACCTCCAATATTGCAAATATACATTGTGGGGTGCCTCAACGCTCAAGCCTTGGCCCCATTCTGTTTTTGCTATATATAAATGATTTGACAGCTCTTGATATATCAGGAAAATTAACTCTCTTCGCTGATGATACTACTATTTTATGGCACAGCAACGATGAAACTGATCTACATCGGATCATCAGCAATAAAATACAAATAGTGAAAAAGTGGTGTGACTCAAATCTCACATTTAACACATCCAAAACCAATATAGTTTCATTCAGATGCACAATTGAAAACACATCCCTAGAAACTATAGTGATTGAAGAAAAAACAAATTCTAAATTTTTGGGGATATATATTGATTGTGGACTAAAATTCAATGCTCATATAAACAACCTCAATAAAAAGTTATCCTCTGGTTGCTATGCCGTCAGAATGGCATCAAATGAGTTGGAATATTCTGCTGCAAAAACAGTTTATTAAGCTTTAATAGCCCTGCAACTAAGGTATGACAGTCCATTTTGAGGAGCATGTAATAGGTCCTCTCTACAAAGTGTCTTTGTTCAACAAAAACGTGCTCTGAGAAGCCTAACTAAGACTTCGATATATATATATATATATATATATATATATATATATATATATATATATATATATATATATATATATATATATATATATATATATATATATATATATATATATATATATATATATATATATATATATATATATATATATATAATGGAAACAGTATGCCTTATACACAAACAAAAATCTAATTTTAATAGAGTAAACACTTATTCTACTAGACAAAATCAACACTTAAAACTACCGAAATGGTAGTTTTAAATGTTGATTTTGAAATATTCATTAGTATATAATGGATGCAAGATATTCAACTACTTGCCAGAAAATATAAAAGGAGTGGTATCTGGTGTTATTCTTAGAAAATAAGTCAAGGCACTACTTTCCGACCCTAATATAGTATAGAGGAATTTTTCAACAATCGTACTATTTTATAGATATAGGGAACTCAACTTTTTATATAATTTTAACTTTTTACTTTTTATTCAATTTTAACCTGTCTAATTTGTTTTTGTTAGGTGTTTTGTTTTGTATTTTTTTGACAATTTGTGTTTTTTGCATTTAAATGTACGATATTATATACTTTTATCTTATATACTTTTTTATCATTTAAGCTACCATTGATTCACAGTTAGGATTAAACCATTTTAAATTTTTTTTTACATTATTATATTAGGTGTGTGTACTGTTTATATATTGACTTTATTGTTATTTTGAAGCTAACTCCACACTGTGTCCTCTGTTATAATTATAGTGATAACAATTATGATTTAACTCTATGCTTTGTCAATAAGATTCTTATTCTTTGGACAATAAAGTATATTTTGATTGATTGACTCGGCCACTCTGGTTCACAACTGGATGACTGCCTGAACTCCTAGGGGGTGGTGTGGTCACTTTAGAGGTGAGCCTTAGAACTACTGGTGGAGTCGATGGTGTCCTGTACGGTGCTGCAAGCGGAAGCGGTGCTGGCTTTTGAGCTTGCTCGTTCTCCGTACTCAATAGTTCATATTCCCTCGCAGATTTTGCGAGTTCATCGAAAGCTATCCGCCAATCTTTGTCTTTCAGTGGTGCCATTCCTATGCTCGTGGTAGGTACTGGCGGTGGCTGGACAGATTGTATGCCCAAGGGGGCCCCTGTGAGCACATTGCTCATGATAGAAGTTTTATAGACTCTTCTTGTGCTAACCTGACGAGTAAGTGTTACCTGAAGGTTTAGAACCAAAAAGTTCACCAAAAACAGAACCAAGATTCACTTACCCACTTACTTTTCAGGCAAGCACTGAAGATGACTCCCTAGATCGAAAGCGCCCAGTGAAAAAATAAATTATTTGCACGAAATACACAAATATATTGTTCATGATAGGATTCCCTGTACTCGTCATAGTTATAGTTGGCACTACGGGCGGCTGGGTAACTGTAGTTGTGACTCCTGTCGTCATGGCGGGGAACTGGAACAGGCTTGTGACGGTCGGGGCAGGTGACGCTCATCTCTCTCGGAGGAATTTTACGAGTTGCCTTCGCTTCACATCTACAGTGCCGGTGGTCTCCAGGCGGAACCTAGTAAGCTTGGTGTCTAGTTCCTCCTTCGGCAGGTGATATATCTAGCCGATGCGGGTGTTGTTGGGAACACCTACTTTGCTTGCATTTAGCGGATCTTGGCCTCCGGCCGACCCGGCATTGCCCGCTGGTACTTATGTGGGTTCTCCTTTTCCGTTCATCGTCTTCGGTGAATACTCGGAACTCGTATATCTTACTTGTTTCACGATCAGGACTCAACTCTCCTTTCCAAGTTCTCGTATCTCGAGAACGGATATAGCTTCTGCACACTCTGTTACTGTCTATTTTCAGATCGGGATCTTTCAAATTGAGCGACTGTTTCTAGTAAGGCGTACTAATATTTTCAGTGAACCTTTTCCTTGTTTCTACAAATAATTTGGATGTTTTATCATTCGACCTCAGGTAAACGTAGAAAATACCTAAATAGTCAGTCGTTCGATATGTAAACGAATACAGTAGTGAGAACCGACAATAGGTCGCTAATTACAACTAATATTTAATGTGATGAAAAAGGATGGCCAATCGAGGTACTCCACTTGGAGTATTACACGCATTCCATTTAACATTTTTCAAAACCGGATGGCACTGCGTTGCTCTCGAGTACCTCGGCGGGGATTCCAGCACTTGGAAGTCGCACGTCTTACTCGTGTCACGGATGGTGGGGAGCGCTTCTGCGCACTCGATAACCTATTAAAGGAGGTATCGCACGGACGCCTAGTTCACTTCTGAGCGAAATTTGACAATCTGTCAAAAATGACAGGACGATGGGCTTCAACGGTTTTCAGTTTTATACACTCTGCGGGACTAGCTTCAACGATATCCAACGATCTTTATAAAAAAAAAAAAATGACAGGTCTCCCGATTTCGATGTATCTCGATATGGTATACCCTCAGGGACTCGTTTTAGGCTCTTCCAACGGTAAATGTTGAGTCGGCGCTCGTATAATTGTTTTGTTAATTGTTGGGTTTTTGTATCTGTTATTTGTGAAGAATCTCCTTCCTTAATTTTCCCTTTTCCGCGTTATCTGTGATCTCCCACCAGCTCTCTGGCATCGGCGTGACGGGCGTGCATTATATTATTTTCGATTTCCCTGTGTTTACCACCATCGATAGCTTGGACGGCTTCACTTTGGAGGCTCATCCTGACGGATGCACACTCCGAGTACCTCTCACCAAAACGACCCACCCCCCGAATGGTGTTCCTGGATATTTCGCCTTATCGCCATCCGAAAGGGCATAGTGCCGCAGGCGGATCCGGATTGCCGGATCAGCGCGCTAAGTAATCCCGGCCGGTATGGACTTTGTTACCTGCAGCCTACCCTGAAGAAATTACTGGATTACCAGAGTCGCCATTCAAAAGGTAGGACATCACAGACGAATCTTTTCCCCAGTTTTTCTCACTCAAATTGATATTTTGTGCAAACCTCACTCAATGTAATATAACTCTCAAAATACAGTCCACTCTCATACAGCATATACTCTCAGTTCGCAACATAATTTATCCTTCTTCGCCGATTTGAATTAGTTTTCAATTTTATAAAATATTGCATTTTGTGGGGAATGCAAAGGAGATTCTTCGATTTCTATTAATTGAATTTGTCACTCATTCTCGCTTTGCACTTTCAGCCGTGGCAGGCCTAACTCGGTTTTTATAAATTACCCTTTTTTTGTTCACGCAGTCGTTGACCTGGTCAGCTGTTTTCACACACTATTTTATTTAGTTTATTTTGGAAACGATAATTATTCTCAATCTGAATGAAAATCATTTTGGCCCATTCTCTTTTGGGGTTTATTCTCAGTTCGCTGTTAACACAGTGTTAACTTCATTTACTGAATTAACGGACCTAAGTATATTTTGGTAATTTTATAGCTATACCCAAATTATCGCGATAGGAATTGTCTTCCGATTCCCGATTAACGTTTCAAAGTATTCTAGGAAAAAAGATGAGTGCTGTGACAAATTGAATTAAACAAATAACTATTCCGGCAAACAACTATTGATCGTATCGATTATTTGCAAATCATCTCAGATAGTGCCAAAACAAACCAAAACATGGTGTTGCATTTCAAAGCGCGTTACTCACAGCTAGCTGCTATTTCTGCAGAATTTGAGAAGCACCACATTGCTCTTTAGTCAATTATTTCCACTGTCGAAGACGCTGATATTGAAGAACAGCGACAAATCCGTTCAGAATTTGACAAAAAGTTTTTTGCTATTAGAGCAACATACTTGGAGTTTTTCAATAAAGCAACATTTCCCGTTGGAAATAGTTCACAAACTTAATCTAGCCATGTAAAACTTCCTAAGATCGAATTGTTCAAGATTGATGGATCTCCTAAATCTTGGAATACATTTGTTGACATGTTTCAATCTCTTGGGCACAATAATTCCGAATAGAGCAACATTGAAAAATGCAACTATTCAATTTTATCGTTCGAGCGGCCCTCCATTATCATTAGTCAAGTGTAACCCCCTTAAAAAAAAAAAATATACTTTATTGTCTAAGATAGTTTCTTGTTGACAAAGCTTTGTGAAAGGGACATAAACAATTATTAATAATTAATAATAAAAATGCTTACTCATAAATACAAATATATACATCACATATACAAACACAACTAATAACACTTCCAAAACATGGTAAAATGTTATTAGTTGATTGTCATACTACACGTTAAAATTTTAACAATACTCAACAATAAAAAATTTCATTTATACGCTATATAAACTACATTCAGTAGTCAGAGGAACTACAATATAATAAAATAAATAAATGGGTGTACAGTGCTAGTCATACATAATGATCTAACTAAGGTTGTCACTATAGAATTCCTGCAGGTTGTAATATGCCTTTTTGAGAAGGATATTCTTAATTGAATTTCTAAATGGTGCGAGATTTACTGTGTTCTTGAGAAGGCCAGGTAGGTGGTTATAAATCGTCCTACTCTCGAATATAAGGCAATTTTTTGTCAAAGATGATGTTGGTATGGGCATACTAATATTATTGTGTTGATGGGTAATATAACAGGGTCTATTATTTGGCTCTTTTGATTTTGTTTCATGTATTAAGCACACTGTTTCGAGAATAAATATACAAGTTAGCGTTAAAATTCGATGTTCAATAAAAAGAGGCTTACAATGAACCCTTGAACGACATTTACAAAAGTACCTCATTGCTCTCTTTTGAAGTACAAATATTGAGTTCATCAACTGGTTAGAGCAGGAACCCCAGAAGGAGATGCCATATCTTACTGATGCTAATTATATCATTGCTTATAACGCGTTGAAATCAAGATAAGAGAATAAGCGGATGATAGCAACCGCCCATTATATGGAATTAGAAAACGCCCCCAAAATTTTAGATCAGAATATGACCTCCCATAATTTAAGAAAGTTTATTGACATATTTGATAAAAATTTGGCTGCTCTAAAAAATATGAAATTTCCCACCGACAAATGGGACTCTCTCCTTTTGAACGTGCTTCTGAAAATTGAACACCGACGTGATTTCTCGCTTCGAAATTGAACATGGGTCAAATGAAATTCTTTCCTTCAATACTCTGAAGGAATTTCTTCAAAAGCAATGTGACGCCCTCGATCGAACCTTTGATATGAACGCGCAAAATAAAGTCGAAAAAAAAAACAGATTCAAACCATTCTCTCAAAGGAGTTCTCCTCCTGCTCATTCCCGACCAAGTGCTTCGTTTCTGGCGCAAACAAAGACTTCAAACACATGCCCTTTGTGTAGAAAGAAGCATCTCACATATAAATGCCCTACCTTTTTATCTCACTCCACACAGGATAGATACAATTTGGTTAAAGCTCACAAATGGTGTCTCAACTATTTAGGGTACAAGCATTCTTTGAGAAACTGCTCTCCTCAGTCAACATGCGCGACCTGTCAACAGAGACATCATACTCTCTTGCATTTCAACCATCGGAGTTCAACGATAGACTCTCTTTCACTTCCAGCTTTCTCCAAGTGCTGAAAATTCTGAACAAACATCCACGACGCTTTTCACTGATATTCCCCCCTCCAAAAGTATAGTTTTGTTATCCACGGCGCAAATTCAGGTGCTCGATGCTCGGGGAATATTTCACTCGATAGTGCTAGTCAAGCCAATTTTATACCTGAAAGATGTTGGAAAAAATTGGGATTGCCGAGAAACATTGTTTCAAGGCTTATGCCACATGAACTCAACTGCTTCGAAAGGAGTTTCGCTCAATATTCGTTTTGATATCGAGAAAGAAACCAATTTTTCTCTGGAAGCGGTAATATTACCTCAAGTTTGCGATAATATGCCGCGAGTACCCATACCTCGTGATTGGACTCATCTCTCAAATTTGAAGTTGGCCGACGGGGAGTTCAATGTTCCCAAATCGGTTGATATTCTATTAGGAGCCGATGTTTTTGCCAGAATTCTCAAACCAAATCGCATAGTGGGAAATGAAAATGAACCAGTTGCAATTGACACCCATTTCGGATGAGTCCTTCTGGGAAAAATCAGTTGCAATGTTTCCTCTACATTGTCCAATTCGTTTCTATGTACTTGTGACTCGACTCTCGAAAATTCCCTGAAGCGTTTTTGGAAATAGAAGAAACCTCTCACAAAATAGTTAGTAACCCTGATGATGTATTGAGCGAAAAGTTTTTTTTGGGCACGACAGCTCGTATCCCAGAAGGAAGGTTTGTTATTTCTCTCCCTTTTCGTTCACAGGAACTCAATTTTCCCAACTCTCGACACATCGCTCATAGACGTTTTCTATCACTGGAGCGTCGCCTGAAAAACGATGTTGATTTGTACCAGCAGTATCGAGAATTTATGAAATAGAATTTGGATCAGGATCATATGTCCCTGGTTCGAGACTCACGTGAACCAGTTCCATCTTATTACATTTCTCGTAATAAATCCTAATAGTACTACAACAAGAGTACGCGTCATTTTTGACGCCTCTTGTAAATCTGCCAATGGAATTTCTCTGAACCAGACTCTCTTCACAGGAGAGAAACTTCCAAAGATATTTGTTTACAATTCTCTTGAGATTATGGTTACATTCAGTTGTACTCACGGCTGATGTGCGTCAGATGTTTCTTGTGAAAGATTTTCATAGAGATTTTCAAATAATTTTATGGAGGTTCTCTTCTGAAGAGCCGATTCAGACCTTTCGACCAAATACGGTGGTTTTTGGAATCTCCTCTTCCCACTTTTTAGCGAACAGGTGTGTTCTGCGTCTAGCAGAAGAAGGGCAGGCACAGTTTCCACTTACTCCAGTCCTCCACATATGTGGGTGACATTGTGACAAGCTGTCAAACATTGGAAGAAGCGAATTTACTAAAAACTCAACTAATATCTCTCCTACAGAAAGGAGGCTTTCAGCTGCATAAGTTCAACAGTAATGTACTCTCTCTCAAAACCAACGAGACCTCCAGAGATACGAGCGCAGTATTACTTGATTTGGATAACATGTCTGCGGTTAGAATTTTAGGGTTGCAGTGGAACTCATCATCAGACAGCTTCTCCTTTTTTGTCAGTTCTATTTCCGGAAAATGTACTGAACGCTCCATTTTTGGGGATTTAGCTCGCATTTTCGATCCTCTTGGGTTTTTGACTCCTCTCATCTGTTCGCGAAATCATTGATTCAACGTCTATGGTCGTTAGGCCTGAGTTGGGATGAACCATCCCCCGTCTAAGTAGTCAAATACAAGTCGGAGTTGGATAACATTTCAAAGGTTTGTATTCCTCGTCAAATACTTTGAAGCCCATGAGTTACATGGCTACTGCAACGCTTCAAAAAAGAGATATGCCGCAGTTATTCATCTCAGAACAACATTTCCTATTGAAAAGGGAAACATTCTCAATCGAATATTGATAGAAAGATTTTTCTGTGAATTGAAAAATCCACGATTACAATGAAGTTATTTTTTGTGAATGTCTAACAGAAAACAACTACTTCCCCGGCTAAAGCCACGCTGGACATTGAACTACATCTGATAGATATTCTGAAAAAGCCCTAACTCAAAAGAAAAAATCTGAAATTGAAAATTTGCATTTTCATTCAGATAGTTATTTGATTTTCTATTCCAGTCTTAATTAAGAACTCATAATGTTTTCTGTTAGACATTCACAAAAAATAACTTCATTGTAATCGTGGATTTTTCAATTCACAGAAAAATCTTTCTATCAATATTCGATTGAGAATGTTTCCCTTTTCAACATGAATACCCCACAAGAGGTTATCTTGACGATGGAAGATAGTGACTAAAGTTTATCTTTCAGTCGCAGATGATTCCACATCTGATTTTATGAACATCCTGTTTATATTTTCAACAAATCAACATTTCCTAGTTATGTTTCATCCGTAATTGTTTGTTCCAAATCGAAAGTGACGCTGGCGTGGATTAAGTCGTCTCCCCACAAATGGAAAACATTTGTTGCTAACCGTGTCAGTCACATTCAGGAAAAACTCCCCCCAAATATTTGGCATCACGTATCATCTGGCGATAACCCTGCCGACTGCGCTTCCCGAGGAATTTTAGCTTCCGAGTTACTCAACCACACACTATGGTGGAAGGGTCCTACTGGCTAAGAGATCTTCAATCCCTGTGGAAAATTGTCCATCCTCCAACTTTTGGAGACCACCCTCGAAGAAAAAACGCAGGTCTTCACTTCAACTGTATCTTCCCACTTCATTGATTTGCTCCTCGAAAAGTTCTCGAGTTTTTCCAAAATTCAACGGATTGTAGCATATGTTCACAGGTTCGTTAATAATTCCTCAAATCCTTTGAAGAGACAGACAACTCCCATCACTCGGTAGATCTTGAAAGGTCGATCGAGACCCTCGTCAAACATGTCCAATATCAAGTATTCACTAAGGAAACGTCCCAACTCTCGAAAAATGTCCTTGTGGATAAATCACTGCGTAGACTCAATCCCTTCATGGATGACGAGGGTATCTTGCGGGTGGGCGGTATATTAGCACTTTCAAACCTCTCCCTTAATAGAAAGCGTCCAATGTTGCTTCCTGGGCTGCATCGACTGACTCAACTCATTTAATATACTCACAAAAAATATTTACACCCCCGACTCCAAACGCTATAAAATTTTTGGATTTTATCATCCAAAAGAGGGATTAGAAAGGTAATTTCTAAATGCCACCGCTGTTGGAAGCTGCACCCAACCCTCTATGGGAAATGTACTCTCTTTGAGAATTTCTCAATTGAAACCCTTTTCCTGGTTGGTGTCGATTTTTGCGGTCCGTATCTCCTAAAACTTGGTAAGTTGACAGGCGCTAGACTTCCAAAGCACACATTTGTTTATTTGTATGCTTTACTACTAAAGCTCTACATTTAGAGCTCGTTTCTGAAATGTCCACCGACACCTTTATCGCAGCACTTCGCCGATTTGTAGTACGGCAACTATATTGTTTCCGATTGCGGAATCAACTTTGTGGGTGCCTCAAAAAAATTCGCAGAAATTCTGCAACCGAAATTACAGAGGAATCACTTACCTTTCACAGAAACCCTCCTTCCAGCCCGCTTATGGGTGGACTTTGGGAAGCAGGCGTTAAGTCGGCAAAAACACACCTTTTTCGAGTCATAGGACTTTAAATCCTTACTTACGAAGAATTTGATTCAGGTTGAGGCAGTACTGAACCCAAGACCCATATGTCCTGTTAGTTCATACCCGAATGATTTGACCGCTCTCACCCCTGGGAACTTTCTGAATCAAGAACCCTTGGCTCCTCCAGAAATTATTTTGCGACTTCTGGGATCGTTGGTCTAAGGAATATTTGCACACTCTACATCAACGTAATAAATGGACGAACCCAGCGCCAAACACCTCTATCGGTACGATGGTTATAAAGAGTGAAAATGTATCCCCATTGAGATGGCAGTTAGGCCGAATCATAGATATTCACCCAGGCGTTGATGGTATAGTTCGGGTTGCCACGGTTCGAACAATAACGGGTTCGTTCAAACGTCAATTGGTAAAACTTTGTTGTACCACTGGACGGCACTCACTCCTTGTGAAATGCAAAGCATTTCAGGTGGGCGTATGTTAAGTCAGCGCTCGCATATTTGTTTTGTTAATTGTTGGATTTTTTGTATTTGTTAATTGTGAAGAATCTCCTTTCTTCCTTATTCAAATGTACCGCGTAATGTAATATAACTCTCAAAATACAGCCCACTCTCATACAGCATATACTCTCAGTTCGCAACAGTCAATGAGCTTCGGATTACTGGTTCAATTTGGAGGCGGATTTCGACCTATTTTCCTATATCAGGGGTCTCGGTATACTATAAAAACGGTCCCTGCTCGGGCGCCAAATTTGTAAAGGTCTTTTCCCTCTACCAGCAAACTTTGGCGCCTCTCACTAGTTTCGGATTTGCCTCGAGCGCCACCTTCAGTTATAGTGGAAAGGGCACTACTCCGGGCAGTCTCAGTGAAGAAAATAAAACACTCCAGGGGTCATTATAGTATCGACGGGGCCAGAAGGACATGCTTTAATTGCCCTTGACTGGGCTGAATACCTGGGTGTCAACTGCGCACTAGATGGTTCTACTCAAAATTATAAATAAGGTTAATAATACACTCAATTTAAAGTAATTATGACAATTGTTTTATTCATAAAACCAACTCAACAGGCGGGACGGCGGACGGCAGTCTCAAATGTTACATAGTGGAAAGCAAAGCATATACGATTTAGAATACTTTTCAGGAAATCACTCTGCTATCTTGCTGCGGAACTCGGACGGACACTTTCAACGCGTGATCTTTGCTTTTATCGTCGGAATCGTGCTCTTAACAGCATCTAAGCCAATTTACTTCTCCACTGATACCTCTCTACCGAATAGCTGGCGTTCATGCGCGAACCGATTTTAGGGACTTTGCAAATTTTTCATGCAAATTATACTTTGAATATTATATTTACCAAATTTGTAAAATTTTCTTCTGGCGGATCGGGTTTAGGTTCAGCGGTACTCGTCTCCGATGGCACACGACAGGTCGGCTTCTCTGCTTCCACACAACTTGCCTGTTTACTAGCTGGATCACGACTAAATTTTATTAATCGCGTTTTCGGTTGTTTCGCTGTCTCTTCTATGATGTAGTCCGGATGACGTCAATGGCAGTGGGCGCACGGACTGGCTAGATGCAAAAATGCTTTCTCGCATCGCTGGCTCGCGAAGATATGTTTTACATAGACGCGTCGCGGCATCGCCGAGGCGGTATAGGATTCGATTCGTTTTAATTCGCGGAATCTAACCCAAAATGAATGATATTTTTATGACTTTAAATAACAGAGTTGGGTTTTTATTTATTATTAGGGCTCTTGGTTGCTTTTGAAAACGGTGAAATAGCAACTTCGTTACAATATATACTCCCGAAATGCCGCTTGTTCTAAATGCGGCACAGCGCACCGGTTTCAAATGTATTTCGTCCCGTGCAATAGAGCTCACGGAGCATTTGAAGCAGCCTCTATTTTAACGAAAGTTTGTGGTCGACGTTAGTAATTGAACTGATATTTATCGACGGCGGTGCAGAGGTTGCAACACTGAACGATCGAGCTAAGAATGAGTCACTGACTATTATTTCCGTCTTATGGTATAGTAATGAAATAAGGTTAGATATAGTAAATAGTTTTTAATAAACGCGTGATATTTGGTGCATATTAATTAACATTATAAAATTGACCTAAAAATATTTATTCAAAATAATTATAATAAAAAATATGACATTGTTCGGTGTGTCAACATACATGATTAATCTTTAATTATCGTAGTTCTTTACATTTCTCCAAATAAAACCGTATCAAACATTATACAATAAAGGAAAGAGAGTTTTGTTTCAATTCCGAAAAAGCCGCCATCCGTCTACAGCTGTTTCATGGTTTCCCAATCATCAGGACGGCTATGTGGTCCTTTTCGAATTTGAGCCAAAACTGTCAGACAACTCGTGCCTTCCCGCTTTTGAATTCCATGGCATTAGATTGAGCGGCAAATTATAGATGTCGCAGCTATAATTTGTGCATTTCACATCTTTGTCCTTTGACGGAAGGCACATGTTCTCTGAGAATTTTGGTTGAAAAACCATGAAACTGCTGAATACGGATGGTGGCTTTTTCGGAATTGAAACAAAACTCTCTCCCATTTGCTATTTGTGGCGTTACTCGGAACGTGCTAGAAGCTTGACTGTTGGTGTCGTGGACTGGCCTATTCCGACAAATCCGTTGGAGAACTATGAATGTTGCAGGAAACTTCCTGCCTTTGAATTCCACGGAAATTTGAGCTTCCCTCAGCAAATTATAGATATTGCATCTATAATTTGTGCATTTCACATGATAAAATTTATTCATTAGCAATTACTTCACTTAACTATTGAAAGTTCAGTTCTATTAAATAGCAATTACCATGAGTTACCGATGATGAAAATGTGCAAAGCAAAGTTTGTTTTTCATTTTACTTATCATAAATCCTTGATTTCATATTTAAATTGCTCGATGTAAATAAATGTATGACTTTCTGTTGCTCATTGTGAATTATATCCATACTAATATTATAAACAAGTAAACATTTGTTTGTTTGTATCCCCTACATACAAATAATCTCTGGAAAAAAAAGACTACTTAAAATCTGTAATTTATTTTGATAAAAATAAGTTTTTAGTTCGAAATTTCAATATTTGTAAATTAAGTCGAAAGAAAAAGGGCTGCTTTATCGGCGTGCGCTAACCAAATAGTTGGATATACGTGGAAATACCGGCAACGGCGCTATATTTACAGCTTTCATTTCAAGGAAAGAAACACGTATTTCAGTGTTTTTGGAAATTCAACAACCTAAGCGGTGAAATGGGTGGTGAAAGTTTATATGGGGGTTCCGTTAGTTTTGAAGTTAGAGTCATGGAAATTGGGATTTGGGCTCTTTTCAAATAAAGAAATACGTAATTCAGTGTTTTCCAAATTTAATACCGTAAAGGGATGCAAGTTTGTATGGGGGTTCCGTTAGTTTTGAAGTTAGAGTAATGGAAAAAAAGGCTATCTTTATTACCTTAAATCCACGCCGGCAAAGCCGCGGGCATATATTATAAAATTCTAACATGACTCATTTGTTTTTAGTTTAATCATAATATCTGCCACAACGTCAAAGAAGTTTTACTTCAACCGCGTGTAAAGGTTACACGCACTCATTTTTTTATAATTTCTTAAACAGTTCAAAAAGAACACTTTGAATAAAATTCTACTAGATTTCTAGTTTTACCTATGTTTTCCAGGAAAGAAAGTGATGGAAAAAATTATGTTAAATTTGAAGTTATTGGTGCCAATCATGTAGCTGTTCCAACACATTTCTATAAAGTGGTTGTAGGAGAGACAACAGACGGAAAATTAGAAATGGAATCATATGTTTTGCCAAATCAAGTTATAGATGATGCGATTCCCCTTAGTAGTTTTCAGGTTAGTGAATCAAATTTATGTATATTTAAATTTTTTTTATACAACAATGATTTGAAAACAGGTTCATTTCTTTCATGTGGAAGAAAGTTATTCTATAAAAGTATATAATGTGCAATACAAAATTCACAATACAGATTATTTAACTAACATTTATTCTCAAAAGATCTCAAAAATCAAGCATATACAGGGTTAAAAAAGAATAATAGAATTGAAAAAATTATTTTCTATTTTGAATTATTTTGGTAATATCTTGTGTTCCCACCTTGGGCAGTGAAGGCTTGGCAACGGCTTCTCATACTCATTATCAGAGTACTTATTTGATTATGATCAATAACCTCCCAAATTTCTACGAATCTCTCCCTCAGATAATTTAAAGTAACTGCGGGCTGCTGCAGGGCTCTGACAGTCCCAGCAGCGTGTGGTCTCGCATTGTATGCAATAATACGAATTCCACGCCAAAGAATGGGGCAAATGGAACAACATAGGGTTAATTAATTTTGGTTATGTACCTCGCTGCTGTTAAACTCGCAATGACTACCAATTCCATATGTGCCTCCAAATTTATACCACCCCAAACCATTACTGATCCTCCGCCAAAAGCAATCGTTCCCACAATCTAACTTTGAATGTAGCGTTCTCCTGGACGTCTGTAAACCCGCAATCGCCTGTCATTGGTTATGAGACAGAATCTTGACTCATCAGTGAAGAACACTCGTCTCTATTCAGCTTCCCCCCAATGAAGGTATGTTCTGCAGTCAATAATGGCCCTGTTGCTGCCCTATATGGCATCAAGTTTGTTAGAAGTTATTATACAGATTAGTACTCTCATATCATATAATTATATAACCCTGTATTTATCAATATTGTTGAAGTTACTTATGTCATGTTAATGTCAAGTCATTATATTCTGTTATTATCCACATTATATTTCCAACTAAAAGTGGCCTTGTCTCTACCTTCCTGCGCAAAATATTTACAAAGTTGTGTTCCCTTAATCTTCGCCTGATGGAATCTTGACTAATTTGGACATGATGTGCCAGTGAGAACTCATGTCTGAGCGATGTACTGGTCGCAAATCTCTGTCTGAGAGTTTGTAGTCTCAAAAATCGATCTTGAATTGGTGTAGTTTTTCTCCTATGGCCCTGTCCTGGTCTCCTAGCATGTTTACCCGTTTGATGAAATCGCTGTGGTACTCGCCCAATTGTTGGTTGGGTAACATTAAGACGCTGAGCGATGTAAACTTGGCTTCGTCCTTCTTCATGAAGAGCTATCACAAATGCACATTATTGCTCAGATATTTTGCGATTTTGTCGTCTATTAACATGCATATTTGCGTAAAATCACGAGAGGCATTCATTAAGGTTATCCACGAAATAAGTTAAAGTAATAACATTAAAAATGAAAAATGTCTTGTTCCTCAAGACAGCTGACTACAAAAACCTGTGTATGTTGGTCGCATATCCATCAAAAAACAACTATTTTCCTGGCTAATGCCTCGACGGACATTGATGTTTATCCGATGGATAAACGTGCAAAGTCCTACAAGGTAGTTTGCAAATGTTTGTTGGAAATGGATAAACATCAACCACTTCACTCAAGCTTACCACCTGTAGACCGGTTTTGGGGTATTTACTCCTTATCAGTACAGGGTAGGCCAAGCAGTAAATGATTCTTTTGGAAGTTTGTAAACTCGAAGAGAAAGATCAATAACATACCCAATGAAATGTCTCTAGACGACAAATGTGTAGATTCCGGTCAGGATATTGCTAACCTGTTTGCAGAGTATTTTGCGACGGTTTACTCCACAAGTACCTGCCCCAATCTGGATTTACCAACATCTATTAACTTAAATCTCTCTTCATTGAAGATCAATATATCCCAAATTCCTAGATCCTAAAATAGGCCCCGGACCCGATGCAATCCCTCCCTCCATTCTAAAACACTGTAGTTTTGTATTATGTCGACCACTCCATCTTATCTTCAATATGTCGCTATCCACACCGGTACTTTCCCTAGTATATGGAAACTCAGTTATGTCGTACCTATTCACAAGGCCGGGAAATTGTCCGATATAAAAAACTACCGTCCCATCTCTAAACTTAACGCCATACCAAAGGTCTTTGAAAGCATAGTGACTGATTATATCACAGCTAATTTGAGTAATATTATAATTCCTCACCAATATGGTTTCATAGCTGGTAAATCTACAGAACTCAATTTATCTCTTTACACAGATTTCCTCTCGGAAGCCTTGGAAGACGGACATCAAGTCGATTCTGTCTACACAGACTTTTCCAAGACTTTCGACAGGGTAAACCACGGTCTTCTAGTGAAGAAACTTGAATGTCTTGGTATCTCTGGGCCCCTATTAAGAGATTACCTTATTCAAAGAAAGCAACTAATCAGAGTTAAAAACTTCACATCAGCAGAAATTTTAGTGACATCTGGCGTTCCCCAGGGATTACATCTGGGACCTCTTCTGTTTAACATTTTTATTAATGATATAGTCAACCTAGTATCTAACGGAACAATTCTCCTATTTGCGGATGACCTAAAAATATTCTCCAAAATCACCTCTCTCAATGACTCAATCAACCTTCAAGCTGACCTTAACAGCATCTCGAACTGGTATGAACTGAACGGTATGTTGATGAATGCCAATAAGTGCCACATAATGAGATTCCATAGACAGGATACACCGATCATCTTCCAATATCACATAGAAGATATTACCCTAGATGCTGTCTCTAGCATAAAAGACCTAGGAGTTACCCTTGACACAGCCCTTAGCTTCAATCTCCATATCTCTACAACTATCAACAAATCTCTGAAACTTCTTGGCTTTATTAAGAGAACTACCTCAGAATTCTCGGACATATCATCAATACGCATTTTATATTGCTCACTAGTCCGACTACATCTTGAATACTGCTCTGTGGTATGGAACCCCCTCTACAAAACCCACATCGATCGAATTGAACGTGTTCAGCACCGCTTTTTTAATTACGTAAACTTCAAACTACAATTATTCAGTGACCACATTCTAACCGGGCAAAGCCTGAACCTACCCCCACTATTGACAAGGAGGGACCAGAGGGACTTGATTTTCCTTCATAATATCATACACAGCAAACTGAGCTGCCCTGAGCTGCTATCCAAGATACATCTAAGTGCCTCCACGTACCACTAGAAATAACAGCACTTTTCATACTCCCCTCTATAGAACCAACTATAGATACAACAGCTGCTTACCACGAATCCAACGAACAGCGAATATTCATGGTCACCTAGACTTCTTTAATTCGTCCTTAAACGACTTTCAATCCCAGCTTAGGACAATGAATAAATAAGACCCGCAACCATCCACAGTCTTTCTCCTCGAGTCCACAACAACTGTTACATTTAATCAATTGTTGCGAAATGGATAAAAATTAACCACTTCACTCAAGCTGACCACCTGTAGACCGGTTTCGGGGTATTTGCCCTTCATCAGTACAGGGTAGGCCTAGCAGACAATGATTAATGTATGTGTAACCTGCAGGGAAACCTATTGTCTATGTTTTTGTAGTTAACTATCTTGAGGAATAAGATATTTTTCATTTTTAATGAAATTATAGCTGGAATGTTACAGATTTCTGCCTCTTATTGCTGTTGAAGTAATAAACTAAACTGTAGGGTTACAAAACTCCCCTTCCCTTCCCTCCCTTCCTTTTTGAGGAAAGTGAAAGAAAATTAATTTTTCAGAAACTACTGTTTATTTTATATAGCAGTGCCTATGAGCTGCTCAGATTGTTGCGGGAGGTCGTGGATAATCGTTATCTGTCTGTGAAATTCAGGTAGATTCTTCAACAAGTCTAAAATCCAAAAGATATGAAGATAGATTCTTGTTGAAGAATTTGATGTGCACTTCTCAGCAGTAAAACAATAATACTATATGATATATGTATTTACAATAAAAAAATGAAAACAAAAAAGTGGTATTACAATGGTAATCTACTTGGTGTAGTTGCTTAAATTAATAAAGAAAAATAGTGTTTTTTGCTGTTTGACTCTTGATGTACAATAAATGTCTGCAGGTTATTTGAATATTGCTTCTGATCAGGTTCGTTGACAGTTAGGAACTTACTTCAGAACTCTGCGAAGAAATGGGTTCTCGAGATGAGTACTAGCGAATGCTGGGGTTGTACCCTTTTGTGGTTCTAGACAGCCTTTCTGAATTATACTGGGTTCCTTGATCGATAGTTCTCCTTTGTGATCAGATGAAGCTGTGGACAACAAACACCAAGCAATATCTTGTTACATTGTGGATGCTCAAATATAGTATAGTTACATTGTGGATGCTCAAATATACTTTTTTACCTTTTAAATTCATACATATATATTTTTTAATATTGTCTAAACTTTGTGAGTGTATTTATATTTTTTATTTATTTAAACTTATACATTGTGCTGTTTTTTAAAAATGTCCATGTAGTAACTATTATCTTAGGTTTAAGTAGCTTTGTCAACAAAATTAATGTTTTTATGACAATAAAGCATTTCTGATTCTGTTACAATTTGGTTCGAAGAACCGATGAGAGTGAGCAAAATTGATAAGGGAAGTTATTCTGAGGCAATCAAGTCCCAAAATACAAATGTTGGCATATTCCAACTGCAACTGTGCTTATGCTACATATGAGATTACAAATTAATCCAATACACCATATGTAAGATTAAAAACAAATGTAATGATTACATTATATGTGAAATTACAAAGGAATCTACGTTTGCTGAGTCAAACAAGAAGTAAAGTTAATATACTCAATTGAGAAAAATAAAGAAAACTTGATGAGATTAGTCTTACTTTGTTGCTCAACGTTTAATAAAATAAGGAATGTGCAATTCATTTATTACATTTAGATAAGTTTGAGAAACAATATGTGCTCATTTTACTTATAACTCGAAGCGAGCTGAGATAATTTTGAATGATTTTGAGCTAAAACAATTATACTCAAAAGGTTCTAAATATCTCAAAATTGTTGATCTCTTGTACCAACAACTAATAACTTGACTATTTCCTCCAAGTGAGGAGAGAGAGTGTCTAACGGGCTATATAGATATATGCCCCGAAATGACACGTTAAATACTGCGAATCAAGCAGAAGGTTTGATTCGAGCTAAGAAAAGAAGTTTTGCAATGTTTGGAGATAAAAGTTGTACTTTGGCTATACTTTGCCTCAAAAAGATAGAAAATGGTCAAAGAAAGATCTAGTCACGAAATCAAAGAATTGATTGATTGATTACATTAAGAAAGAATGAAAGCAAATACTTACTTGTGAATCCCATCTCTCCAAGCTGCTAGATAGATCTTCAACGAAACCATGGTCTTAGGTGGTCCTCAGGTAGGAGATATCACCATTCACTCGTCGTATTCCAGTATCCTTCAAGGTCCTCTAATTTTCCAAGAAGGGCTTTGTGAACTAGAAGAATGTTGAAACACGAACAGAAACGGGTTCTAGGACACTTTCTGAATGAATTCACCTAAACTCGTGAATTACCTATTTCAGGTTAGACGAGAATATCGTCAAATGAAAATAATGACATTAGTTGTCGGACTTACTGACCAAGGCATTCTGCATTCCGGCAACAATTTTATATTATTGAAATGAATGAAAATATTTCAATCTTGAAATATGGGACGCATATGCGGCCATTTTGTGTGCTCACGCGAGAATTTTATACAAAAAAAGATTTTATTAATCAATTTGCAAAATATGTCAAAAAGAATTATGTGGGAGTGAGAAGCTTAAATCGACCGTTCACTTTCGAGATTGCAGCCAAAGAGAGAAAGCTCAAGGCATCAGGACCTTTTTTGCTTACTCCAAAAACAGAGCTACCAACTTAAATATTTCATGCAGCTTTCGACTACCAGGTATCTATGGATATCGGACTCCTATGCAGAAAATGGAAATGTCACCGACAGTGAAGCCAACATCTAACGTTCCTGAAATTTTATGAATTATGATGGGATTTCATGTGGAAACTATTAAAGAGTAACGAAGCTAAATAGTTCGAATCATTCGAAGTGTCTCGTATTTATTTCACTCCATAAAGATTGCGTGTATTATATAGGTTATTCCAGGAATAACTCATCAAATTTGGAAAACTATCAAGTGTATTTAGCAGTGAATAGATCTTCTGAACCAATTATCCCATTTTTTTGCTCTCACCGCTGTGAATAAACTCCTACAATTCAGCTGATCGTAGGGGAAGGTGAGGCGGCTTCGTACGCAAGGCTCATTCAGACAGTGGCTATATCTATAGCAATACGCATACAGAACTACTGACGTAAGAGCATGTGTGTACCTCTCATCTGCCGCCATTCCCTCACAAAGTTTAACGGCAGTGCACTCGAGACTTGCGACTGACCAGTACGCAACGTGTTTTAGCGCAGCGTGAGTAATTTTCTAACCTAACTTACGATTTCGTTATTCTGTTCCTGTTTTCTTCCGTGTGAGTATGAATATTGTTTTTAGGGAAAATAAGATAATAATTTCACGTGTGTATCAATAGATTAACAATATGTTTAATAGTTTTTCGATAATTAAAATTTGAATGTAGAATTTGTATGTGCTGTACTATGATCGTATTCTATAGAGATATTTTTTCATTCAGAATCATGGAGATGATGTCTTCCGCTATCAGAGCTGTTTTGGATAACAAGTTATCAATTAGGAAATCTGCAGAAAAATATGCTGTCAAGCCTTCAACTCTAGAAAGCCGCATAACGAAAATTCGAAAAGAAGCTTCTGTTGAGCGAACGGAACCTTCCAATCGGACTTTTAGATCTAAATATGCCTCTTATCAGGTATTTTCAAACGAAGAGGAATCTCTTTTAAATAATTACATAATAGATTGCTCCAAAATGCACTCTGGGCTAACTTGTATACAGGTACGAAAACTTGCGTATGAATATGCGACTGCAAACAGCCTAAAGTATCCGTCTAATTGGGATGAAAATATGATGGCAGGAAAGGATTGGTTGTAATGTTTTCGAAAACGTAACAAAACCTGAGTTTGCGTAAGCCTGAGAATACTAGTGCAGCCAGATCATTCGGATTCAACAAAAAAGCAGTGAGTGATTTTTACCAGAACCTTGAAAATATTTATGGAAGATACAAGTTCACAGCAAATCGGATCTACCACTTTGACGAATCCGGTATATTGACTGTATTGAATACACCAAAAGTATTAGCAGACAGATCTCAAAAGTAGATTGGCCAGCTTGTTTCCGCAGAAAGGGGAGAACTCGTAACTTTTGGCGGCATCTTATCAGCAAGTGGAAACACAATACCGCCCCTATCGTCAAACACGAGGTGGGGGAGTTGGTGTGTATATCTCAAACAATTTCAGATCCAATTTACTAATTACAAATAGTACCATCAATGAACACTGTGAGCAGATATGGATCGAGGTGAAAATAAAAAACATTTCTTTCGGAATTGGTAATATTTATCGACCCCCTAAAGGCAACTTGTTGTCCTTCATTGAGCATTTGGATACTTCACTGTCCTCAATTGTACCCACTGTCGATGATATAGTTTGTATGGGTGACATGAACACTGACTTGCTCACAAAATATCTATTGAAATAGACGGCACCCCTCTATCTATTGTGGAATCCACGAAAAACCTGGGTATTCTCTTTGACTCCGATCTAAAATTCACTTTACATATTAACAGTCTGCTCAAAAAATCATTCAGCTCTTTGAAAGTGATCTATCCACATAGGCACTACCTCAATCAACCCATACAGAAGTTACTCAGTGAATCACTGGTCCTTTCTAGGTTCAATTACGGTGATATTGTTTACGGTGATTTACTCACTAAATTTGATGGCTAATCATTCTAAATAGAATTTTTGTGTCTTTCTATATAAAATAATAAAGAACAGGATTCCTTTGGCGCTCTATTGTAAATTAACTCCTAGATCATCTCTTCATTCATTGGAAGTGAGAAATAAACATCACTTTAATGTTCCTCGTCACTGTTCAGTCATGTTTCAGAAATCATTCACCTATCAAGCCGTTAAACTTTACAATTCACTCCCCATCAATCACCTTCATTTATCTGAATTTAAAATTAAGAAATTTTTGAAAGCAAAATTTTGTGAATCCCCAATATAAAAGACTTGAAACTCTATTATCTAGTTATATGTTGACAAATTACTTTTGTTTATTTGACTTTTAATGATGATGTTTTTTATTACCCTATGAATGTCGTTATTACCAAAATTTTCTGTCAATTGTACAACTTAGGTTAAGTGTAAGAGTAGCAATAGCTAAACTTCGCCTACTTTGTACCAAAGAAAATAAAGACGATTTATTATTAATAATTATTATTATTTGTGTTCCCTAGAGTTCACTTTAAGGATCATTTTATAGAAGGTTCTCCAGAGGGTTCTTTGGGAATTGCCACTAAGAGTGGTTGGATAAACTCTTCCATTTTTATAGATGTCTTGAAACATATACAAAAATTTACCGTATGTTCAAAAGAAAACCCTATTTCATTTTTATGCGACGACCATGAAAGTCACGTTACCTTAGAAGCAATCAACTATTCTCGAGACAACAGTATTATTTATCTTTCTTTTCCACCTCATACCACACATCGTCTGCAACCATTCCCTTTCAAGTCAAAACTGAAAATCGCTTTCAATGACTGGCATGTGTCTAATCCAGGAAAAACTCTCAATATCTATAACATTCCCAAACTAACAAAAGTGGCCTATTTTGAATCATTTACAGCAAAAAACATAACGAGTGCATTTGGAAAATCTGGAATATGGCTAAATTTCAGTGACGATGATTTCACACCTATTCAAGTTTATCAAGCTGAGACTAGGATAGAACAAGATGAAAACGTAAATGAATCTACAACCGAGGAAGCTTTCCTCTCAAATCCATCACAGGAATCAAGAGAAGTATCTTCATCTCTGCTGTCCCAACAAATAAATCAAGATGTTGTTGGATCAGTATCGAAAAAAATTAACGCCAGAGATGGTTCGACCTTTTCCAAAATTAAAAAAAATAGTCAATCGAAGAGAGGGGGTAGAACCAGGCAAATCAAGAATCTTACCGATAACCTGAGAAAAATAGACTAGAGGATATAGAAAAAAGTAAAGAAATGAAACGAAAAGAGCTAGAGAGAAAAGCTAGAGCCAGAGAAATGAAGCGTGCTGTTTTTTGTCTAGCACAGATTCTATGCAGTTGAAAAGGAGGAAGAAGAATAAAAAACTAGAGAGACTGATAGTAGTGATGATGAATCAGACATTGATATGAGTTTACGAGAGAGTTCTACATATCGATTGATGAAGAACTTCTCTTCAATCCACAGATGAAAGTGATTTGTTTGTAATGATCCTCTACAAGTAACCAATGACAGTTTTGTATTGGTTAAATTTGAAAAGAAAAAACAGTTTTGTATTATGTTGGACAAGTTCTTCATCATTACGGTGCTACAGAATATAAGGTTTCATTTTTGAGGAAAAAACCAGGTTCAATGAGTTTTGTATTTCCCTGTGTTGAAGATGAGGCTACAGTTTATTTTTCAGATGTAGTTTTGATATTACCAAGTCCAAAATCAGCTGCTACTACAAGAACAGCTCAGATTTATAATTTTTCTACAGATTTATCTAAATATATTGCAATAATATTCAAGTAAGTACTTTCTGTCTTGAAATTTTAGAGTTATTTGATCTCATTTGCTTTAAAGAGTATAGATTATTTTATTTCAAATTTTATTGTCAGTTCAATGCAATAGCAATTTATAATTCCATTTAGTGTGACTTTAACTACACATAGCAGCACCAATGAAATTTGATGGTCTCTTGTTGACCAATTGATAATAATAATAATAATAATATTTATTGTCATCATAGGATCCAATTGGACATTGACATGGTCAGTTTCAATATAAAATTAAATTAAAATACAATACAATAAAATATGTTAAGTACAGATGCTCAATATCAAGTCATGACAATTTCAACATAATATAAACATTCTTGTTTGTAGTTAAAATTAATTAAATAAGGTAAGTTAAAAGCCTCTATAACACGTCATTAGAGGGTACCCTCAACACATACATTATTGAGATTAAAAAAGGAGTAGGTTAAGAAATTCATTATCAAAAAGGAACACATAACACATACATTCAAACAAAAAACATTTTAAAAATCCGGTGAGGCTGAGATACTCTTGAACAGAATAGAAGCAGTGCTCCAGTAAGTATTCCTTAACTTTATATTTAAATGAATTTATACAATTAATTGATTTGAGGTCTCTAGGTAGGGAATTGAAGACTTTTATTCCTTTATATTCTGCCCCCCTTTCAAATGATGCTGAATTGTGCATTGGAATTCTCAAATTATTGGAGGACCGTAGTACCCTATCGCTGGAAATATATCCATCTACATTCCTCATAAATAAATTTGAGTTACTTTTTACAAAAATAAGTAGCCTATATATGTAGAGAGAGGGAAGTGGTAGTCCACCAAGTTCTTTAAAAAGCGTTCTGCAGGGTTCCAAAAAGTGTGTTTTTAGCATACACCTTATAACACGCTTCTGTGCCAAAAAGACTCTATCAGCGAGATTAGATCCTGGATTCTTCCCGACAGGAATGATTTGAAAAGCTGCAGAGGTATACCTCTGATGCCAAGGCATTCGAGTTTTTTTAAAAGAATATCATGATCCAGGGAATCAAAAGAGTGTTTTCCAGTTCTATTTGTGTAATTTTATTGATGTTATTAGCATGTAAGACTTTAATTTGCGCTAATTAAAAATATCTCAATTTACACCTTTCCTTAAATTCAATTGAAATGAATATTGAGAACAGTTATTATTATTTTATATATATGCCCCATGCAGTGTACGAAGGTACCCCTTGCAAGGGGTACTTTCGTACGTTTTAAGACATTTACAAAAAAATGTATAACCGTATCATGTTGCATTTTACTAAATTATTTCAACTGTATTTACAAAAGCAAGTAATTTGGCTACCCAGTTAAACCAAATCCAAAGTTATAGACCTTTCAATAAGCAGTTTCGGCAGTAAAAAGTAAAAACTGTACGAAGCCGCCCCACCTTCCCCTACTTGTTTTTTGTGAAACACTAGTTTAACGTGATGTCAGCCACCATTGATGATTTATACAGGTTGATTCAGGCAGGGAACGAGGAAATAAAACAAGAAATAAGGGCATTACGTACGGATTTTTCCACCGAAATCAATAAGTTAACCGCAAAACATTTAGAATTAGAATCTGAGAATATCAAGTTGAGGGAGAAAATCTTGAATCTAGAACGACGACAGAAGAAATATAACCTAGTGATTTATGGCATTCCCGAGTCAGATAACAATTTAGTAGATGATATTTTGAGCCTATTTGTTGATAATCAATTTATTGTCAGAAGATACAAAAATCTCATGGACAAAGCGATAAATAATGATAATAGTATATAAATGAACTCCTATAAACATGAAAATATATAAGCATAGTCGAGAGACTGAAAAAATTATCCCAGAAGTTTGCCAACAATCAAAACAATATTCAAATTATCCAAACCCAATCCATTAGTAGAGCCCCGACAGTGAACCCAAGATTCAAGTTTCCAGCAAACACCTTGATGGAATGCCTCAACACTTTAGCAGAAAGGCCAGGAAATTAACAAATCTCTATTTTTTATTTTTTTTGCAAATTAAAATATATATATATATATATATATATATTATTTGCATATACAAAATAATGTAACTATCACTGAATTACGAATGTATAACAGGCTGAAGGACTCCGGTCGGTAGCCTATTGGGTAACCAATAAAGTACTCTTATTATTATTATTATTATTTTATAAGCATATTTGAGCACATATGCAGACATATAGATATATACATATATAATAAGGGTCAAAATGTAATAAACATAGAACATAGAATATAAAACAATGTCTTCACATTGTCTGGTCATAAAAAAATGATTATATTGAAATGAACAAGTATAAATATATGAAATAAATATAATTATAGGTTTGTAAAATAAGATATACATACAGTTATTACTCACAATATTTGACTAGTTTGACGATGATACTTCAACTTACTGAATCTAGGAAGAATTCTTCCAGTGTATAATAGGCCTTCTCAACCAAAAGCTTATTTACTTCTTTTTTGAATTTATTGAGATCCCGAATCTCCCTTATTCTTAATGGCAGGTGGTTATAGATTTTTCTGCTATGGTAGATGAGCGACTTCTGAGTAAGAGCAGATGAAGGTTTCAAAAGAGAAATCTGATTAGGGCGACGGGTACTATATGAGGGGGAGCAAACTAATAAGTTCTTGTATTTTTTATGCAGAAGGCATACCGTTTCTATTATAAAAATACAAACCAGAGTTAAAATTTTTTGTTTTAAAAATAGTGGACGACAAGAGTCCCGGTACTTGGCTTTACATATATATCTCATTGCCCGTTTCTGTAGCAAGAAGACCATGTTGAATCGGTTTTTTGAACACATACCCCAGAAGGAAATGCCATAACGAAGGTGTGACTCTATTAGTGAAAAATATACCTGTCTGGCATTTGTGATGCACAGCTCATTTGATACAATTCTGACTGCATAACAGCCTGAAGCTAGTTTCTTGCACAATTGACTAATATGACCTTCAAAAGCTAATTTGTCGATATGTAGTCCTAAAAATTTTATGTCAGAGACATTGGGGATAACTTCATCAGCTAGATTGACATCATTTAGAGTACATTTGAATGATACAATGTTTGTTTTCCTGATATTGAACGATAAAAGATTGGCATCACACCACTCTTTCACTTTCTCTATATCCGCGCTTATATCGTTATGAAGCTCTGCGCTATTCTTGTTATGACATAGTATCGTCGTGTCATCTGCAAACATTGTAAATTTTCCTTTAATGTCCACTTCAGTTGAATCATTTACATATATCAAGAAGAGCAGTGGTCCCAATACCGATCCCTGTGGTACACCACATCTCACTATGCCTTCTCTTGAACCTGTCCCATTTAGTAGCACTGTCTGACGACGGTCAGCCAAATACGAACTGAACCATGTCAGTGCAGTACCTCTAAAACCATAGAGTTCCAGCTTTCGGAGGAGTATCTCATGATTTACACAATCAAATGCCTTTGCTAAGTCACAGAATACTGCAGCCGCAGCGTCTTGGTCATTTAGATTTAGATAAAGGGTTTCCAGAAACGAGAATATGGCATCCTGTGTACTTTTTGATGATTGAAACCCGAACTGGTTGGAATTCAAATTATTATGTTTTTTAAGGAAAACTATCACCCGTTTTTTTACAAGTTTCTCAATTAACTTCGAAAAACTGGGTAGCAATGATATTGGCCTGAAGTTTGCAGGCAAATCATGATCTCCGCCTTTGTGCAGAGGAATTACTGTGGCCATTTTTAGGAATGAGGGGAACTCCCCTCTAGAGAAGGAAATATTTATTGTTTTTGCCAGGATCATAAGTGCATTTTCAGGAAGTTGTTCCATTATTCTCAGGGAAATGTCATCCCAACCAGAGGAAGTTTTTTTCTTCGATTCAGCAAAGATACCCTTGATTTCCTGTATATCAGTTGGTATGAGAAAGAAAGTTTCAGGCACCCCTATTTCGCTGAGGTAGGTCAATGGATCTTTCGTGACCTTAATTTTTTTGCAATTGCTCTGCTATTGAACATAAAAAGTGTTCAATTCGCTGAGCTAATTGTGTTTGTACATTAACAGCAGCTTGTTTTTTGCCCCTCAAATGTTTAGATTTTCCAATTTCTCTTTATTTTTTGCATGACTTAATCTTTATTTAATCGTCCTTCTGTAGGTATTTCTATATTTATTATAAAAAGTTAGGAAATTTACACTGTCATTTCTTATATATTTTCTGATCTGATGCAGGGAGCGCATATTTTTTGCCGAATTTATAAGACCCTTAGTAAACCAGGGCTTTTTATTTTTCAGTTTTCTAATAGGAAATGCCTTATTAAAATGTTCTGAAATCAATTTATGAAATTCTCTTAGGGGGTTTTGGAGCAGAATAACACTATACCAATCCGATTCAGAACATAGTTGAGAAAACCTATTATAGTTACGTTTACTGAATATTCTACCCCTTTCGGGTTTAGTTCTTGACACTTCGGTGTCAAATGTCATCTGACATATAATGGCTTCATGGTCAGATAAACCGGAATTTATAGCCCTACAGGCGACTTTGTTCAAATTGGTACAGACATAATCAATGATAGTGGCAGAAGAACTTGAAATTCTTGTTGGTGTTTCAACATGCATAAGTAAATTGAAGGAGTTTAACAAATTTGATAGTGCCTGAATATCTGGGGAAGTTTTTTGTAGATAGTTTATATTGAAGTTACCACTTAAAACAATGGATGCACTGATGGGTAGCTGAACTAAAAGGGTTTCCATCCTTTCAAGAAATATTTTAATGTTAGTTGCGGGAGGCCTATAAATGCATAATATAAAAATGTTTAATTCTGGGCATTGAATAACTGAGAATTCAAACTCTTTTTCTACCAGTAAATTATCATACTTGTTTATATGTATGAAACAATTTTGTGAACATTCCTTCACTAGAGCAAGGGTACCACCATGAGTTGAATTTAATCGACAATACTTAGAAATTAACTTATATTGTGGTAAACAAAAAGGTTCTTCAGGTCTAAGCCAATGTTCTGTAAGAAGTATTATGTCTGGGTATTCGTTATGATCCAATAACAATAATAGTTCATCAAGTTTGTTTCTCACCGATTGAATATTTAACAACAGCATTATGAGTTCTGTATCATGTTTGACACTTTTTTTCGTCCTAAAAAAGATTTGGAAGTATTCTTCGTCGTTTGATGTGTTGTAGGTAAAGCTAGGTACTGATTAAAAGTTTGATGCGTTGTGGGTGAGGCTAGGTACTGATTAAAAGTTCCACTGTTTCTAGTCTTCACTTCTCTTGATAAGGGAGAGTTTTCGGTTCTGTTTAGATCAAATTTAGTTAACATATGAGATATTATGCTTTTGGTAAGGAAATAGGTTCCGTTTCTAGTGAGTTTGGTCCTGTAGCCATTATTTATGAAATTTGATTGTCTTAGAAAGTTGTTGCATTCTAGTATATGATTATGTAATTTCTCACGATGAAACTTCTCGAAAGTGGCTAGATTTCTTCTATAAACTTCTCCATTCCAACGTCCAATGTAGATTGTGTTTGAATGGTTCAGTGATCAATATCAGATTGGTATTTTTAGGTTTGTCACAAATTTCTGTTTTGAGACTGTAATCCAACATATTCGGCCACAAAATGACTAAATCACCTTTATTGAAACTCAACGAATTCTGCACAGCTGTTTTTATCAAAACTTCGTCAGGCGCATTGGTTTTTATCATTGATTGAATAGCATAATTTCCATGGGTTTGCGCATTCATAACACTTGCCAAATTTGTGGCGAAATTCCCTGCGACGATTAATATATTGCCTTTAGGTGAAGACTTGCTGCTGTGGATGTCTTTCCTGCTTATTTTGATCCGAAATTCATTTTCCAGAGAGCAGAGTTCCTGCCTTTGTGGTGTTTTTTTGATAGCATTTTCATTACTAAGTTTCAACTTCTGATTAACTTCCACTTCAGTACGTTTCATTTTTTCCTTACCAAGTTTCTTCTGCTCTTCCAATTTCCTGGTGTCAGCTGTTAACTGGATGGATTGTGCATTTTCATTGTAGGTAAATAGCAAAGGATGTCCTTTCATTTCATCCATGAGGTATTTGTTGGTATGCTCAAATTTCTTCAGTTCGCTAGCAAGACTTGAATTTTCTTTTTCTAAGATGCTAATAGTGGTTATCATTTCCCTGCTAATTGTATTTAAATATCCAATGTCTTCTTCAAGTTTTGAGTTCTGGGTGATACTATTCAGTAAATCTTATTTTTTTTGTTCATTTCAATTATTTCGTCACGAAGATTTGACAAATTAGCTGTCCAAGTTGATTCTGTTTGAGTAGCTACATGTTTGCAAATACCTTGTGTTTGTGTTTCTACTTCTATGCCATTTCCACGGCGGTCAAGAGATTTTTTCATTTCTTTAATTTTTTCCGTAAGTTCAGTTATTGTGTTTTCCTGTTTTTTAATGAGTTCATTTAGCTCATCTTCTAAGGAGGAGGCTTCCCTAATGAAATCCTCTGAATCGCTTTTTATCTTTTGAATATGTTTTGTCTTCATATCTCTGTCTTCCGTTAATTCCGAAATGGTTTTTTCTAGAAGAGACTTTTCTGTGTATTGCGAAATTGAACTGTCATTGTTTTTTGTTTCGCAGCATACTATTTTATTTCCTTCTAGTATGCTATACCTTCCTTTGCTACGTAACAGGCAGCTCTTATGTAGAATACTAGCACAGATTATGCAGACGTAATAGTTGCAAGTTTTTGTTTTGCAGCATTTGAAACAAATTTTTCTGGATTTTTCACTATTTTTCTAGATTTTTCACTATTTTTCAGGGAAAAGTTTTTTGTGAATAAACGTCGTACTCTCTGGCCTGTGATGAAGATCTCTTGGTCACTTTGGTATAAGAATTTTGATACTCAGGCAGAAGTTCAGATGAAAAAGTACGCCCACTTGCACTAGAAACAGTAAATTATCAACTGAAACAAGATATTCTTGTCAATTCTAAATTGAATCAGGAAAACTTGAGGAAATATAATATATAAATATCCCACATGATCTCTCCCATGAAGATTACACCACCAATAAGTTCTTACTGTCATGTTTGAAACAATCAAAAATCCACGATGAAACGTCAATAGTTGATCTGAGAAGGTACTGACAACGAATGGAACCGAATTTACATACGAGGAGTTGAAACGTGCGAAGGAAGAAGAAAACAGTTGATTAACACCACATCTGCATCACTCGAACCATCTTGTGAGGAAAATAAGAAGAGAAAATTCAACTCACCATCTGATATCCGTAACCAACCCCGGAAAATCTTCAATACTCGATCACTTTCTCAGCGAACTAAAACTATCGAGAAATAACATACTTTAGTATCTTTATTTATATTTATCTGTTCTCCCTAAGTTTCTTCCTGACCAATTTTTTTTTCTTTCATCAACTTATAATTAACAAAAAAAAGTGGGTACTCTAATTACTCGTGATGAAGTTTGCCCATATCAATATACGATCACTATATACTGGTTTCAATGATTTACGCAATTTGGTAATCTCGAAAAAGTATAATCTACTGGCAGTATCTGAAACGTGGTTGAAACCTAATAGTGATGTAATTATGTTTCAAATAACTCGATACAAATTCATCCACTTAGCTAGGGATGCCAGATGAGGGAGAGTGGAAGTCTTTTTCAGAAAATCATATCGTCTCAATATATTGATTAGTGAAATCAGGTAACTCTGGTAACAGAGGTAACTCTGATGTTACCCTCTGCTAAGCTACAGGGGATCCTATCTGGCGAGACTAACAAGCCATCCTCTGCCTCAGAGGTAGCGCTGATGCTATCTACTGCTAAGCTACAGGGGATCCTATTTGGCGAGACTAACAAGCCGTCTTCCACCTCAGAGGTAACGCTGTGTTATTCTCTGCTAAGCTACAGGGGATCTATCTGGCGAGACTAACAAGCCGTCTTCCGCCTCAGAGGTAGCGCTGATGCTACTCTGCTAAGCTACAGGGGATCCTATCTGGCGAGACTAACAAGCCGTCTTCTGCCTCAGAGATAGGGCTAGAACAACATAAGGAACCGGAATAGGAGTATACGGGTCTGCAACCAAATACTCTGGAAGTCTAGGCAAATTCCCAAGCATTTTCCAAGCGGAAATCTGCGCCATCGGAAAATGTGTCCAGTTCAATATAGAAAGAAATTTTCGCTGACAAGAGATTATCATCATGTCAGACTGTCAAGTAGCCATCAATACTCTGAACTTCCGTATAATCAACTCCAAGATGGTTTGGGAGTGCCTAGAGAAACTAAATGAACTAGGCAAGAACAACACTGTTACCCTCCTATGGGTTCCGGGATACACTGGAGTGGAGGGTAATGAAATGGCAGACGTACTTGCAAAAAAGAGTCCAAAACACCATTTGTGGGACCTGAACCCTTCTGCGGAAAAAGTACTAGCACAATACTGGACGAACTTAAAAAAGAAGTACATAACAAAAGATCCCAATACTGCATAGAATCACAAGGAATGAGAAGAGATCAAATGACTGCACCAGCAAGAGTAAAAATGAGCTCAGAATACTAACGGGAATTATAACAGGGCATTGCCGGTTGAGAGGGCACCTTAAGAAACTCGTACTAGTAGAGGGAGAGGAATGCAGGTTTTGCGAGGAAGAAGACAAAACCTCTATCCACATTCTCTCAGAATACATTATCCTGTAAAATCCGAGGGCACGATACCTTGGAGAACATCCGACATCCTGAACTTTATAAAAGCCATAGGACTGAAGGAACTGCTCTAGTCGTTGAGACATCCTAAACGGCTGGGCAGCAGCATATACCTCATAGGTCGCAGTGTATTGACACCCCTACCAAATAGAATAGAATGGAATGGGAGGAGAAAATTATTTGGTGAGGAAGTCCCTGTGTTCTGGAGTCCGTGCTCCTGTACCTCAGATGTACCCACTAAAAACTCCACCCTGTATGCTCGTCGGTCGTGACCTCCGATGACACTTAGGCCTTTTGGCCCATTGTATCTCTTACAGTACCAATTCCAGTAATTTTGTGCTTTGTACGAGTTAGTACCTACAAATCCTTTACTAGGTGTGTGCTGTATAGTTTTGTTTCACCAACTGGTTGCCCAAAAATCGACACAGTTTCACAGTATGTGTGACTCTGTTTGTGGTTCCTTTCCGCATAATCTGCATGTCAGGGAAGCCCTAAAGGTCCCCAGAAATAAGAATAAACTTACGTTCAACGCATCAACATCTTTTGTGTACAACCAAAAATCCAAAAAGAATATTACCTTTCACAAAAGAAAAAGTTGAACACATTGCTAGCGGTGAAACTAATAAAATTATACGTTAATTATACATCCACCATTGTTGATAAGCCAACTGTAAGGAAGTTACTATTTCACCGTTTTCATAAGCAAATAAGAGTCCTGAAAAATATATAAAAATACAACTGGGTGATGTAAAGTCATAAAAATATAATTCACTTTGGGTTAGACTCCGCGAATTAAAACTATTCGAATCCGCATTTTGATACCGTGACGCCGACGCCGCGTGTATATAGATCCCACGCGGTTGTCTGCGCGAGCTAGGAGCTAGCGAATCGAGAAAGCATTTTTGCATCGAGCCGAGTCGTGCTGTAAATAAACGTCATAGACAAGAGTTCTATACTGATAATAAACGTCACAAAGAATATTCAGTTCTCTGCCGGCAGCCCAAGAAAGTAGATTGTTCGATAGACAGCGACCGTGGCCATTGACGTCAACCTGCCTACGTCATAGGATGGATAGCGAACCTGCCGTAAATATGAGAAATAAATTTCAGTCGTGGTTCAGCTCGTGAACAAGCCAGTTGGGTAGCAGCAGAGAAGCCGAAGTGGTGTTGGAAGAAATTTTACGAGTGTGGTAAATATAACATTCAGAATATAATTAGTATAATATTTTGCAAAGTCTCCAAATCGGCGCGCGCATGAACGTCACCTACTCGATAAAGAGGGAACAGTAAGAGAGGAGGAAACCGACCAGGAATCATTTCAGAATGCATTGGAAGTATTAGTATACCTCCAAACTCAATCTGAAGAGTCACGCGCGCGACAATGAGAACCAGTAGTGGAAATTAACCGGTGAGCCTAGTTATTTTTGTGAACGATAGTCTGTTTCGTGTGTGGGAATTTTTGGTAGATGCTCTGACGCAATAAGCACTTTTAAGTTTCAGTCAACGAGAGTCTCTGTAGGCGGAAGGCGGCTGTTAGTCTCGCCATATAGGATCCCCTGTAGCTTAGCAGAGGATAGCATCAGCGCTACCTCTTGAGGCGGAAGAGGGCTTGTTAGTCTCGCCATAGGATCCCCTGTGCTTAGCAGAGTAACATCAGCGTTACCTCTGAGGCGGAAGACGGCTTGTTAGTCTCATGTATGTACCATTTGATGGCACTTCCCTTAAGTCTTGGGATGCTGTCTTTACTCCATTCACTTTTGCTACTTAGCTTTGTGTTGAATTCTTTTACAAAGCTGAACTTTTTTGTCGTCTCATCTTGGGGCATGTCCCAGGTTTGGTTATTTCCAGGGAGAAGTCGAAACTTGCGTTTGGTGGTCATTCTGTAGGTTGTCCTTATTGCTATACTCTCCATTACTATATGGAGGGGCGTAAGGCTTAGGATTACCTCCATGCTGCCGTTGAGCACGTTCTCATTGCACCTGTTATCAGGCTAGTCTTTGGATTTTCGATAGATTTGCCCTTGTACTAGCCAGCTTAGTTCAGCTGCCCCAGACCACTGCCCCATAGGTGATGATCGGTCTCACTATTGACGTGTACATCCATTGCAGGGTCTTTGGGTTGCATCCCCAGTTCTTTCCCGCAAAGTTTCTGCACACCATTAGGGCTTTCGTGGCTTTGTTGGTTACTTCTTTTTCGAGCTCAGTCCAGATGAGTTTATTATCTAGTATAAGTTCCAGATATTTGACCTCTGACTTCCATTCAATAACTTTCCCATCTAATTCGATGGCTTTAAGGTTAATGTTTCTTTTCCTTGTAAAGGCAACTAGGGTAGTCTTGGTGGGGTTGACGCTAAGTCCCATCGATTGACACCATTCTTTTGAAGTCAAGCCTCTTTGAATTTATCACAGAGAATACCTCGAATTTGCCTCTCGCGATTATGACTATGTCATCTGCATAGCCTTGACACGATATACCGATCTCGGTCAAACCGCAGAAGATTCGATCAACTGATAGGATCCATATAAGTGGGGAGGTGACTTCCCCTTGTGGGCATCCTCTGGTAGTGAAGATGTCTTGTCCTATTTTAGGCTCAGCTATTCTGGTAGACAGTAGTTGCGACATCCATCTAGTTGTCGTGTTGTCTGCTCCTCTGCCTTCTAATGCTCTTTTGACTGCTTCGTGTGGTGTGTTGTCAAAAACCCCTTCTATGTCTAGAAAGGGACATACTACAGTTTCTTTACTATCCAGTGCATTCTGGATTTCGTCTGTCAGTTGCACCAATGCGGTCTCCGTGGATTTGCCCGTTTGGTACGCATGCTGGTAGGGGTGCAGAGGCGCCCATTCCAGGATTTCTGTTCTGATGTAGTCAGACTAATTGGTCGTTGGAATGGGTTGAATCCCTTTGTCCTGCTTTAGGAATACCTGGTGAATATGGCCCTTCTCCAAAATTCTAGTATATATCCCAGTTCTAGACTGCTACGGCTAATTCTCACTATGTGTGGTAGGATTTCTTCTTGTCCATGCTGGAGGAGGGCGGGGAATATTCCATCAACTCCTGCTGATTTGAACGGTTGGAAGGTATTCAAAGCCCATCTTATCCGTCTATTGCATAAATGCGTCTGACCATTGCTGTGTCTTCTCTGGTAGGTCTACTGTACCGTTCTGGCGGGTGCCCTATAGAGAGGTTCGTTTTCAGGGAAGTGACTGTCCAGTAAGAGCTGAGCTCTATCTTTTTCACTTTTGGTATAGCTACCATCTGGCTTTTTTGGTGCCATTGCGTTATCGACTCTACTTTTTGCCATGGCTCTATGTAGTCTTGCCGCAGCAGGTGTGGAGTCAATATCCTCACACAATTTTCCGAACCTATTTCTTTTCGCTTTCCTTAGTTTTTTTTTGGTTAGTTTCGCCAAATTATGATTCCACCAAGGTGCATCCCTACAATTTTTGCTTGTTTGTTCGGGGCAGCTCGATTCATATGCATCACGTATTGCCCCATTTACTTCTTCAAGATTACTTTCCAGTTCTAGGTGGTGCCTAGCCTTTCTGTTTCAGTTTGGTGTTATAGTTTTCCAAATTTGTTTTCCTGGGGTTCCTTCTAAGAATTGGCTCAGAAGAATCTGTCTCTAATCTGAACGTAACTATTCTGTAATCAGACCTGGATGGTTCACTCGATACTCTCCAGTTTATCACTAGATCTTTAAGGCTCGGTGTACTTACTGTAATATCTAATACTTCTTCCCTTACTCTTGTTACGAACGTGGGAGTGTTTCCCAGGTTATGTACAATAAGGTTTCTTTCAAAAATAAATTATAATAATTGCTCACCTCTCTGGTTGGTGTCCTTGCTGCCCAAACAGTGTTGTGTGCGTTGGCATCACATCCTAGGAGTAGAGGCAGTTTCTTCTTCTGGCAGTACTCCACTAGTCTATGGACTTCTGGAGGCGGTACAGGCCCGCCTCTTGCCATACAGCATGAGGCTATTACTTCTTCTTGGCGCTTGTTCTGAAATCCGAGATGGGCTCAGATAGGGACTAGATCTCTCGTCATGAATTCTGAAAGACAAAGGTAATTAGTGTTTTTCCTTACTATAATGCATGTTCTGGGTGAATTTTCACTAATGTGTTATATTACTTTGGAGTTCTGACAGCTTAGGCCCCTTACCTGGTTTTTGTAGACCCAAGGTTCTTGGATCACGACCCTCAATTGATTTTTGGTGAACATTCTGGAGATCACCGCCTACCCCCGGAATGTCCCGGTTCGGGTGGGGAGGTAGATTCATCTTTTGTTCTTTTCTTCGGGGAGCTTCCCGTCTAGTAGAGGAGACCGAGGGGATGTGGAGGGAGCGATGCTCTCTTTATCCTTCTCTGTCTCTTCTTTTCTCCCTCTATTCTTTCCTTGTGAGGATGTCTCACATCAGAGGATAGGGTTTCCTTGTGTGAACGGATAGCATGCTCCGTTTTAGAAGGAGTAGCGGGGATGTCCCGCTGTGGGTTTTTATGCGAAACTTTCATAATAATAATATTTATTCATTCCTGGTTTAAAAGTACAAAAAAAAAAAAAAATATATATAAGTACGATGACAAGGAAAACGTCAGAGGGTTAGTAAAATTAAGACAATTAAAACATTTTTTATCAGTTAAAATTCATCTAGTGAGTAGCAATTTTTTTTCCAATAAGGCTTTCTTTAATCTTGCCTTGAAAATGTCTAAATTTGGAGAATTTTTTATCCCATCATCTAACTTGTTGAAAAGTTTAGGTCCAAGATAAAGAAAGCTTTTTTGATATAGAGTAGTTCGATGTATATTTGGCATTAATTGATTTTTGAAACGGGTTGCGTACTGATGTTGCTGAGATAGAAATTTTGATTTGTTTCTGTATACATAGATACATGATTCATAAATATAAAGACCAGTGATAGTAAGTATTCTAAGATTTTTGAATGCATCTCTACAAGATTCTCTCCATCCGATACCGGAGATAATTCTTACTGCACTCTTTTGCAGAATAAAGACTCTTTCAGCAGCTGACCCTGTCCCCCAATTCAGGATTCCGTAGCGCATATGACAGTTTATAGTCGCATAATACAAATTTAGTAGTATCCTCTTACTGCAGAAATTGGCCATAAATCTCAGAGCATAACAATTCCTTCTTAATTTATTACAAAGTGTTTCAATGTGAGGGGTCCACGTAAGCTTGTAGTCCAATGTTAGACCTAACATTTTAGCAGTTTCACTAGATTTAACTTGCATTGCCTCATTTTCGTAAATACCAAAGCTTTCTGAGAAATTTCCAATTGTGAACTTTAACAAGGATGTTTTAGTTATGTTAAGTGTCAGATAATTTTTTTGTGCCCATATTTGAATTTGTTCATATAAGGTCTCAGTTTTTCCTTTGACTGCTGATATATTCTGATCCTCCACAAGGAAATTTGCATCATCGGCATACGCCACCACGTGGACTGAGGACAGATTGTGGAAAAATTCCATTAAGTCATTGGCGTATATCAAAAATAGTAGTGGTCCTAATATCGAACCTTGAGGGACACCCTGCTTAATGGTCACTGCCTGACCACTAGTATTTCCAACAATGACTTTTTGGGTCCTGCATTCTAAATATGATTTCAGTAATGCTAGACAGACTCCTCTTATTCCGTATCTTTCCAACTTATCAAGTAATAGCTTATGACTAACACAGTCGAAAGCTCTTGAAAAGTCTATAAAGAGTCCACAAATGTGTAATTTGCCATCTAGTGCATTTATCACATGCTCATTAAATTCATACAGTGCTGTTTCTGTGCTTTTATGCTTAGTGAACCCATGTTGATTGTTAGAGAGGAGCTTTTTGGCTGAAAAAAAAACGACATTAGCTGATTTTTTATATTAAGTTCAAAAAGTTTTGATATACTAATTCCTCTATAATTCTCATAGATATTTATATCCCCTTTTTTAAAACCGGAACTACCAATGTCTTTTTTAACAATTCCGGGAAAACTCCGTGTTCGGTAGACATATTTATAATATATTTTAAGGGCCTGCACAATTCATTTGCACATTTCTTCAGGAGGTTATTTGAAATTTCATCATGGCCACTGGCATTAGAATTTTTTAGGTTCTTGACTAATTCAATTAATTCACACTCATTTATTGGATGTATAAAGATGGAATTCGGGCATCTTTTAACATTTCTTCTCATATACTCAAGATCAAAATCTTCTTGCTTTGAATCAGTAGAAAATAGTATATTGAAGTTATTGGCCATGTCAGCCTCTGGTACTTCTCTATCATTTTCATACATTTTAATTTCATTTGACTTGTACCCTTTTTTTAAAATTTTGTTTACCATTTGCCACATGGACTTTGATTTATTTGTTGAATTAGATATTTTATTTTCTACGTACTGTTTGTATCCAGTGTTTAATTTATCTCTATACGTCAGTATCACTTGTCTACTTATTTCCTTGTACTGTTCACTTACTTTAGCGCATTCTGAATATAGGGATACTTGGTTTTTTAATTCATAGAGTTCTGGAGTGAAAAAATCAATATTATGTTTTTTGACTGGTACTAGAGAGCGTTGCAGCGGAAAAGCTAATTCGATATAATATTGAATAATATTGTGGAGCGTTTCGTAGGCTTTATTTGGACATGTTTCCGCGTATATATCAGACCATGATTCACTATGCAGTAGCCTTTTGAAGTTTTCCAAATAGTCATCCGTGAATACTCTATTATATTTCAAGATGTTATCCCTTATCTCCACAATCGTTTTTATTGAAAATTTAATGAATTGGGCAGAGTGATCGGAGAGATTTAAATCTTCAACCGTTACCTCATATTCCAAACCATCTTTTACAATAAAATTATCCAAACAAGTACTTGAGTGTTAAAATCTCCTCCTAATATTACGTTTTCATATTTATCCACTAGAAAGCACAGCAGCCCCATGTTCCCATGAGTAGCAAGGGAATGAAAGGTCGACTCTTGCAGAGCCCCGCATGCAGGAACAAGGGTATTGAAACTGGAGGTCTCCAGGGTTCGCATACTAGCGATAAAGCTTCCCCTTTACCACGAACCCATTGGTGAATGCTGTTCCACCTCGGCTGATTTTTCTGTGAAGTGAAAAATCCACGATAAAATGAAGTTATTTTTTGTGAATATCTAACAGAAAACAACTACTTCCCCGGCTAAAGCTATCCTCGTACAGCACTGTTAAATTATCAAAGCCAAAAACAAAGAATGTTTATGTACTCCTTCTAGTCTTTTTATCCACATGTCGTTTTTATGAAATCCATGAAAACATTATCAGCACTTAGAGGAAATAAATGCATTTTATAATTATTTTTTCATTGAGTTTTTGTAATTTTACTAATTCAAGTTCTGTGTTAGTTCCTTTATTCAGTCTTATTGGTACATAAACCATAAAAATATTTTTCCACTCCAAATCACAATAAACTAGGAGCACTATCAAGTTGTTTAGTTAATGTACTTTGTACAAATTGATTCAAAAAAAAATTCTATACTTTTCACATCCATGTCATCTATATCTATGGTATAGATGCTGGTAAATGATAGCTTCAATTTCATGTAAATTTACTTTATCAAAATTTCCTGATTTTTTGTTTTGATTGCAGAGCGTTCAACAATATTTTAATTTTATCAGTATTATTAGTTAAGCACTGTATGTTGACATGATTTTATTGAACCAAAACAAAAAATCAGCTGTGTGACACCCCAGAACTTGACCGGCACGGGCCTCGGAGAATGGGGTTATTTTGAAATAAAACATTTTTAGGACTGTACGAAGTCAATTTGATCGGTCAATTCAACAGTCAATTGACCAAGGGATATATCTCGGATGGTAACGCCCAGGAGAAAAATTAAACATTTGTAGTGAAAAAACTGGGAAACGATGGAAAGCTCCAACTTAATTTGATTCTTTTGTTGTGTTGTTCCCTGCCGAATTTAGCTCTAATCTATCGGCTAGATTTTGGATAATTGAATGGTAAAGTTTTGAACTTTGACATTTTTTTATTTTTGACAGATGTCAGTTGGAATAATAATTATGAGTTTTCTGGATACAGTTTTTCAAGGGCTTTCAAATGATATATTGTAAGTCAAGTTTCGTGCGATATAGTTTCTATAATTTTTTAATTGTGACACTTCCGTTCGACAGATGACAGTCAGAAACTAATGGTCGCATTCGGTACATAAACTGTATCTTCATACCAAATTTCAGCTCGATTGGTCAAACGGTTCTGCACTTATAGTGTCAAGAGGGCACCATCAACTTTTTTTTCAATGTAAAGGGGGGTCACGTGGCACTTGATTTTGAAGGCCGTCCGATTCTCTATCCAACACCGCTTCGTTTGTGAAAACCGGCCAAGCCGTTTCAAACTGACAAGCGTTTGAAATTTGCTTAAAATATTTTACAAATAAATTAGTTTAACTATTAATACTCTTCCAACCCTTGAAAAAGTCTTGGAACGAGCAGTGTATGAGGAACTCAACAAATACTTTGATGAAAACGGGTTATTTTTAGGTTGTCAGTCAGGCTTCAGAAAAAAACATTCGTGTGAGTCTGCCTTACAGCTTACAATAACAAATTGGAAGGAAAAAATTGATAAAGATAATTACGTTGTTTGTACATTCTTGGATTTAAAGAGGGCATTCGAAACAATAGACAGAAATATACTAATCCAAAAGCTCAAATATTATGGTATTGGTGATGTGGTATTGAAGTGGATGGAAAGTTACCTCAGTTTGAGGAGTCAAATAACAAAAATTAATAGGGGCTATTCACAAAAGTTAGTAAATGATCTTGGAGTTCCACAAGGTAGTGTACTGGGACCTTTACTTTTTTTAATTTATATAAATGATATCAATTACGTAGATGGTAATTACGTAGATGGTGATCAAGTGATAAACTTATTTGCAGATGATACATTAATATATACCTACGATAAAACCTTGCAAGTCGCTGTGGAAAAGATGAATAATTCATTGAAAAATATTGGAACAAATAAACTGAAACTTAATATCACTAAAACTAAGGCGATGATCATTACAACAAGGTATAAACAAAATAACATTGGGAGAAATACAGTCAAAATTAAAATAAACGAAAATGATGTAGAAATGGTGAGTAAAATTAAGTATCTAGGGTTTATTGTAGATAACACAATTTCTTTAAATGATAATGCTGACTATGTAATAAGTAAAATATCAAAGAAACTGTATTTTTTCTCCAGAGTGTCATCTTTATTATCAATGTATGCCAAAATAACGTGCTATAATTGTATAATAAAACCTCATTATGACTTCTGCGGGAGTCTCTTATATCTTCTGAATCAGAGCAAATTTAATTAACTACAAAAATTAGAGAATCGTGGAATGCGAATAATATTACGCTGCAATAGAATGACACCTATACAAGATATGCTCTGTAGTTTAAGGTGGCTTACTGTCTCACAACGACTTTACTATCAAACTATGATATTCATATTTAAAATAATAAACAATTCGCAACCAATATACTTAGAAAACCTATTAATCACAAATAGTGAAGTACACCACCATAATACCAGATCGAACACCAATTTTCACATCCCTAGGACAAATTCAAGAAGCAGTATGAACTCATTATTTTTCAAGGGTCTGGATAGTTTTAATAAACTGCCAAATAATATAAAAAATTCTACTTCTATCCGTATGTTCAAGAGGGACTTGATAACATTTATAACCACAAACTGAATTGAAAAACAAACAACAAATTTATACTTAAAATATATTAATAGCTAAGGCTTTGTTTTTGAATGAATATGTAAAAGAATATGTAAAATTGTATCATACAGGGAATATGTGCGATATAGTTTGTTATTTTTTAGTTTATGTTATTATATAGTTTTATGTTATTTTTGTTAAAATTTGTTTTTAAATTTATTTTATTATATTTATTTTTGATTTCTATGCATTATGTGTATATTAGGCTTGCCTATTTGGAAATAAAAGTTCTTCTTAATTGCAGCAGAATTTCAACTCCGTTACTGATTCTGGTCGAAAAGTAGATTTTTTGTGGTAAAAAAGGTTCGCATATTATTTGTACTTTAAAATGTGCTTTTTGTTTAATTTTTTATACCTTAGTTATTTTGCTGGAGACTCCAAATAGCATTTCATTTCAATCTCAGTCTAATAGTGACGTTAATCATATCGATACTTTTGACAGTTCTCATAGGTTTCAGCATTTCTTTATAAATTTCAAATGCCTCGCTCTCGTCCTTTAGAAGAAAAAACCGAAGCCATTTTAATTTACGCGTAATTACCATGAAGCAGAAAGAATATTTAATGAGCGCTTCCCAAATAATCCAATATCTCGTACCTACTTAAGGGAATTGGTTAGTAAATTTCTAAGGACTGGTTGCGTAACGAGGGAAAAAGGATCTGGAAGAAAATCTATTTCAGAAGAACAGCAAATCGACGTTCTGGCAGCTGTTGTTAATAATCCGCAACAAACAACGAAAACGGTAGCCACGGCTTGTGACGTATCTACAACCACTGTAAAAAAATATCTTAAAAAACACAAATTTCACGCATATAAGTTTTTTTTTTGCATCAATTAACAGAAGACGACCCGGATAGAAGACTGCAGTTTTGTGAGGTCATGTCTGACCGCATAACCCAAAATCCCGGTTACATTTACTCTATTTTTTTTAGTGATGAAAGTACGTTTTATCTAAATGGAACAGTAAATAAACAGAATGTGCGTTATCAGCACGTTTTTCGAGAGGGTCATACTCAAACTCCAGAGAAGATCAACGTATGGGCTCGTATTTTGGGTGACCATATCATAGGTCCAATATTTATGGCAGAAAATTCAACTGGGCATCTGTATTTAAATATGCTTCAAAATCAGATCCATCATAGTATTCAAGAAGTAGTTGGGGCAAACCCAAATGAATTTATCATGGATGTTACCTTTCAACAAGATGGTGCACCCTCTCACTACTACAGACCTGTCCGAGAATGGCTTAACGAGAATTCTCCGGGACGGTGGATAGGCCGACGTGGCCCCATTGAATGGCCAGCTAGGTCACCTGATATGACACCTATGGACTTTTTTCTGTGGGGTTACATAAAATCTAAGGTGTACGTCACGCAGCCACAGTCACTCCAGGAACTTATGGACCGAATAACAGATGTGTGTTACAGTATTACCCCGGAAACATTTAATAATGTTCGGAATGAATTTCACAACCGACTTTTTTTCTGTCAAGACGTGAACGGTGAACATTTCAAGCACTTTTTGAAATAGTTGCAATTGTTACTTAAAATTATGTTGCAATTAAAAGTTATTTAGGTTTTTAATTTATTTGTAAAATATTTTAAGCAAACTTCAAACGCTTGTCAGTTTGAAACGGCTTGGCCGATTTTCACAAACGAAGCAGTGTTGGATAGAGAATCGGAAGGCCTTCAAAACCAGGAGCCACGTGACCCCCCTTTACATTTAAAAAAAAAGTTGATGGTGCCCTCTTGACAATAGACCACGTGACCACAATCATGTTTATGCCAAAAAGTGGTACCTTTTTACCTGAATTTTACCCGACCTCGACAGCTTGTTCCGTTCAAAAGTTAAGATAAGGGGGGGGGGGACTTTTTACGTCCTCACTGTATATATATATATATATATTATATATGAAGTCTCCTAGAGTAAAACACTCCGGAAGCAAAATACCTCTCCATTCGGATTTCCGGGCGAGAGGTACTCGAGGGGACTCAACATTAAATATTAATTTTTGCAACATCCGCGGACTCAACAAGAACATCAATGACGTCCACCATCACCTACAGACGAAATGACCGGATATTCTGGCTCTAACAGAAACACAAGTAAACTCGTCCACCAACAAGGTCCATATGCTTTGTCCTGGTTACGAACTCCATTCTCGATTCAGGTTCAAAGGTGGAGTCTGCCTTTACGCTAAAGCTAACCTTTCATGCCAGCGTGAAGAGAGTTTGGAACCGAAAGACTTTGATGTGATGTGGTTCAAGCTATCTGATACCAAACTGACTAAGTTCCTCTGCTGCCTTTACCTATCACCTAATGAACCTTCATATAACGACCTCTTTGAGTTTTTATCACTCAAACTGGACTACATTCAGGAGAACCATCCAACAGCTGAAACCATAATCATGGGAGACTTTAATGTACATAACGCTGCCTGGCTCAAATTCTCTAACAAAACAGATGATGCGGGTCGTCAAGCCGAGGCCTTCGCCATCACTCATGGTCTAGAACAACTGGTCGAGCTACCAACCCGCATCCCTGATGTCAACAACCAGTCTGCCAATACACTAGATCTTTTCCTCACCACCAATCCTGACCCGTATAGAATAGAAGTTTGTGCCCCACTTGGAAACTCTGATCACACCCTCATCTCCACAACATGCTCTTTCCATTTACCATCGAGCTGCACAATACCACCCCGTCTCATGTGGCATTACAATTCGGCCGACTGGGAAGGTCTTCGTATGTTTTTCTCAGCGTTTCCATGGAAGAGAGTTTGTTTCTCTTCAGTAGATCCAACACGATGTGCTGAGACAATTTCTGAAATCATCATGTTGGGGATGCAAACTTACATACCGAATACCGAAAGAAGAACATCATCCGATAAGACCTGGTTTAACAGAAACTGCTCTAGAGCTGTGGCTTCCAAACAGGCAGCATACCATCGATGGCTAAAAAATCCGGGCCCTGAGACCAGAGCAGCATATGTCGAGGCTAGAGGCATATGCAAAGAGACAATAGAATGCTCAAAAGATGCCCACAATGCCAAAATAAGATCAAAACTTGCTGAATGTCCTAACGGATTATAACTGTAAAAGGTGACCCTTAACTTGCTTCTGTACACATTGTTTTATTGATGTGTTGTTGATCTATTTTTATAGTGTACATAATAGAATTGTATTACCTTTTTTAAATTAATCTTTTACTTTCAACTTGCTTTTATGTTTTTGTTGACATATTTCTCAGACCATGTATATATGGAATGTATTACCGATTTCCTATATTGTGTGTACTACTCTACTGAAATAAATCTATCTATCCAATAAGAACAATGTTACGGGTTTTAGACTGGTTTTCAGTTAACGCTAGAGTGTTTTATTCTTCAATGAATTTCAATTTCAAGATATTTCCTGGAAGAGTTGCCCCTTACTTCAACCCATTCATAGTATTCAAACATAAAATTCATAATTACCCTACGAGAAACATTCATAATCTATCCTTTGTTTCACAAGTGCTTGTTGTAGTATAACAGTATATCTACTTAAAATCTACTTCTATACTTGTCTTCAAACATGAACTGATAGAACACTTGAAATCAGGTTATGACAGGATTAAATAAGAAAATCCGTATTTGTTATTTATTGGGAAAATGTGTGTGTTTGTATATTTAAAATTTAAGTTGATTGGAATCTTTACTCCACAAATTGTTTCTGTATTTGGATGTCTATTTAAATAAATTAATGATTTGATAATGAAGTATACCTAAATCTACTGCTCACATGGCACATAACACAAATTATTATTTTTGAATAAACTAGACATACCTACAACTATTTCTTCCAGCTTATCAGATCATATTTTTGTAAACAAGAAATATCAAATGGAAACTGGCATAGTAAAATGGAATTCACATATCTCACAGTTGTTTAATGAGCATTTTTAGATATTTATGAATTTAATATTTGTTGAAAAATAAGTTCAATTCAAGACAATGTCTAGTGCATGGATTACAATAGGAATAAAAATACCTTGTGCTCCTAAACATTCATTATATAGTAAAAAAAAAACTATGGATAGAAGTAATGAAAACTGCCAAGAAAATGACTAATAATGAATTTATAATAAAAGCTGAGAATTAAATGAAAGTCATCCATTAATCATGGAAATAACTCTTCTTCGCACAAGGAGGGCTGGTTCCGAAGAACCCCGTGCATGTAGGCCTCTCTATTTGGGCCCATTGTGCGCCCACTTGTTCTGAGAAAATCAGCTGGACATGCCGATTTCTTTGACAAAATTCAGCAACTTCCTCAGCTGAATCTCCTTGACGTCCTCTGGGTTCAGAATTATGCTCCCAAGGTTGATCTCGCCTTTGAGTCTGTATGCAGCACGCATGGCTTTATGTTCAATGACAAGGTGCAGAGGTGGTAGTCCTAGTAAAACTTCTAGAGCTCTAGTAGGCTTGGTCCTCATGGCACCTGTTATTCCTAGACAAGCCAGTCGTACTTTATCAAGTTCATTTCTGGACTTGCCCTTTGTAGTGCCGGTCCACCAAATGATGGATCCATACGTTAGTATCGTGCGAATGATCGCCGTGTATTTCCAGTGAAGGGTTTTAGGTGTCAAGCCCCACGTGTTGCCGAAGGCTCTTCTGCATGCCCAGTAGGGGCAGGTAGCCTTCTTGGTTCGATTTTCAATCTGTTCGTTCCAGGTCAGCTTGGAGTCTATGATGACTCCAAGGTGTTTGGTCGACGCTTTATACGGAAGCTGTCTTCCTGAGATTAGTATCTCTGGAAGAGTTCCTATTTTGCGTTTCTTGGTGAAGAGTACCAAGTCCGCTTTTTCCGGGTTGACTCTCAGCCCACCGGCAGAACACCACTGTTCACTCTGCCAAGAGCTGTCATAATGTTTTCTCCTAGCAGGTTTACCGGTTGGTCTTGAGCCAACATGACTAAGTCATCTGCATACGCTTGTGTATACAGTCCTGACTCATTCAGTTCTTTTCAAGAGCTGTCATAATGTTTTCTCCTAGCAGGTTTACCGTTGGTCTTGAGCCACATGACTTCCAGTTTCTTTTATAAATTTACCTGTTTGATAAAGAAGCTATAATTCGTCGAAAAAAAAATCACAATTACCCACTTCCCATTAATTTTGACGTCATGTACTTCCAGAGCAACAAATCCAGTTTACGCATTTCAAATAAAATACCTACTGCTTTTTATTTCAAAAATTATTTTATTATTCAAAACAGTTGGTAAACGAGAAATTATCGATTATGAAATTTGTTTAAATAGTTTTTGTCATTTAGCAAACAAATGCATTTGGCACTTATCACACTAAACATTTGTTATTTCCTTACACCTTTTCAATTTACATCTTTAATTGTATTTATTTTTATCATATTCCGCAAAATTATGATATCCATCTTGACTCATATTTGTTTCTTTGATATGTTTCCTCTACATGAAGACTTTCACGATCTGACTCATTCCACTCCACATCATCGTCAGATAAAACGGTGATATCTGATAAATCGTCATTATCAAAAAACCGCAGGCCTTCTTCTTCTGCGAGAGCATGTTGCTTTCGAAATTACATTTTCTGAAACAAAGAAAACATCACTAATTCTGAGGAAGATTATTTATATGAATTTCTACCAATAACTATTTACGTCTAAAATCCATTTATTGTTGTGGAGGTATAGATAGATAAGCTTTATTGTCTAAAATTTCACATTTTGTCGACAAAGTTCATACATTTGTGGTATGTGTATTAAAAGTTATTTACATCATCTTATACTAAGACATTTACATTTTTGTATAAAAGGTCACATGGTAAGAATATAACAAATACTTTCGTAGTATGTACATATTAAATATTAAAAGTTTTCAAAAGTCATTTATTAGTAATAATAAATAACAACAGTCACACGGTAAAATATAAAAAGTAATGACGAACAACACACATTAAAAGTATGAATAAACCGCTCTCCGCATCTCACAGTTCACAGAAAGACTAAAACTCGTATGCTAAGTATTCCTCAAGAGAGTAGAGGCATTTTCCTATGAGAAGTTTCTTAACATATTTTCTAAATTGCTTTATGTTATTTACGTCTGTTAGTACCTTGGGTAAATGATTATAAATTTGTTTGCTTCTGTAAATCAAGGATTGTTTCATCAGGGTGGAAGTGGGAGACGGAAGAACAAGTTTCTTCTCCTGACGAGTGTGCCTTTCTACACGGGCATTCACGAACCTATCTCTGTATTTATGTAACAAACAGACTGTCTCTAGAATAAATAATTCAAATAGGGTTAATATTTTGTATCTCGTTTCTGTAATACGAATATACTTTGCAAGAGACCCTGGCTACAAGTATCCCAGAATGGAATTCCATACCGTAAGTGGGATTCAAAAAATGTGTAGTAGGCAGTGAGTGAGGCTGGTAGTCCAAGTTCGCGGGAGATAACATTAATAATATAACAACCTGAAGATAACTTTTTTCTGAGAGATGTTATGTGAGTTTCAAACTTTAAGCTGCTGTCAATATGCAAGCCAAGAAATTTTGTAACAGGTTTACAGGTAATCGTTTGTGACTCTACTGTTACTTGTTCTAAGTCCCACTTGAATGTTATAAGGTTGGTTTTCGAAATATTCAGAGTCAGCAAATTTGCATTACACCAATTTTTGATTTTCTTTATATCTTCGGGGATGGATTGGACTAGAGCATTACGATCCTTATTGTGCCAAGAAACTGTAGAATCGTCTGCAAACAATGTAAAGTTTCCAGAAATATCAAGGCTAGCCATGTCGTTGATATAAAGTAAAAAGGGAATAGGGCCTGATACTGACCCTTGGGGGACTCCACTCACAATTGATTTTTTCTCGGAACTATTTTCTCCCATTATTACTCTTTGATTCCGACCTGTAAGGTATGATCTGAGCCAATCAAGAGCTGTACCTCGGAAACCATAATGGGTAAGTTTCCGCAACAGAACTTCATGACTTACACAGTCAAACGCTTTTGAAAGGTCAAGAAAAACTGCTGCAGCTGCCTCCTTTTCATTTAGGTTCGTGTAGATTCTTTCAAGGAAGTCGAAAATGGCGTCTCCTGTGCTTTTCTTATTACGGAATCCGAACTGTTCTCTAGCCAATATCTTGTGTCTCTCTAAAAAAAAAAACGTTATTCTACATTTAACAAGCTTCTCAATGATTTTAGATAATGTTGATAAAATAGATATTGGTCTGAAGTTGTTGGGGTCATCAATAGCTCCTCCTTTGTGAAGAGGTATCACTATTGCAGATTTTAAGCTTGAAGGGAAGACACCTGTTGAAAAAGAAGTATTTATAGCCGTTACCAAGGCATTAAGGGCTTCGTCAGGTAATTGTAATATCAATTTTGCTGACAAGTGGTCTTCACCAGAGGAATTTTTCTTTTTTATATCTTTGATTACCGACTTCAGCTCAGTTAAAACTGTCTCGTACAAGTACAGAGAATTGCTCGGAGAAATCAATTTCTGTAAATTATCAAGTGGATCAATCGTTGGAAAGATATTCTGCGTTAATTGATCGGCTATTGAGCCATAACATTCGTTTAATACATTGAGATCTAGATCCAATTCTGGTTGTACTTTGTTGTATTTACCTCTCAATTCATTAGTTATTTTCCACATCTCTCTCGATTTGTTTTCTGCTTGATTTAACCTCTCACTATAATGCGAGTCTTTGGCTAATTTTATAGTCTGTTTGTAGATATTACGATATTTATTGAAATATGTCATGAAAAATTATTATCGCTATGGAATTTTCTAACATTATGCAGGCAACGTAAATTACATGACAATTTTTTCAGGCCTTTTGTGATCCAGGGTTTTGATTTCTCATAAGCCGTAGTGGAAATGCTTGGTTGAATGTTTCCACAACAAGTTCATGAAATTTATTTACTAGGTCTTCTGCTCCATGTATGAAATTCCAATCTGTGTTCTGACAAAGATGCCTGAAGTGAGCATAGTTTCTTTTGCAGTATATTCTTCCAAATGTCTCATTTTTTGGTATTTTATGTCTGAGAATGTTAGGAATAGTACAGAGAACAGCTTCGTGATCTGATAACCCCGGATTGATAAATGAACTTGTTACATTATCGATGTTCGTGCAAACATAGTCTATGATGGAAGAAGATAATTTAGATAGTCGGGTGGGCCTATCAACATGCATTACTAGATTAAAACAATCTAATAGATTCAACAACATTTGGGTTTCAATGCTTGCCTTGTTTTCAAAGTTAATATTGAGATCCCCAGTTAGAATAATTGAGATAATAAAGTTTCTAGTCGTTCCATGAAAAGTTTGAAATCGGATGAGGGAGGCCTGTAAATACACATTATATACATATTCAGAATTTTTGAATGAATTAGGGAGAATTCAAAGTGTGTTTCAACGATCAGATTGTCATATTTATTTATGTTTAACGGGAAAAAAGTTTTTAAAAACTATTCTCTGACCATTATTAGAGTTCCCCCATGTGATGAATTTTTCCTACAATATTTTGAGAGTAAAACATATCCAGAAATATCCCCTGTATATCATCCATTTTTAGCCAATGCTCAGTCAGAAGAACAATATTTGGGAGATTCTGTTGCTCCAAAAATATTCCTAACACATCGATTTTGTTGTCTTTTTCGCTCGACCTAAAAAAGAATTTGAATTTGAATGGTTTTTGTCTGAGTGACCGATACTGAAACAAGAAGAATATGATTTCCTATTTAATATATTTGCTATTTCCGCATTTTCAATTTCTTTTGAATTGTTGATTTCTTCTAATTCTTGCTCTTGAGTTTCTCCTGCTTCAGTTTTTTTCTTCTCCATGACTGTAGAATATCTTTCTTCTGTATGTGACGTCTGATTAGGCATGTATTTTATTATTTCTTTACATAAATGCCATTTGCCAGTTCTCGTTAAACTGCGGACATTTACACCATAGTTTGTTTCGTAGTACATTATTACATTCTAGAATTTTCGCAAAATTGGAATACATCACTTTTGCCAGATGTAAGTTGTTCTCATAAATAATTTCATTAATGAAATTATGGTCATAATGATAAGGTTCTGTTATAATAATTACATTTGTATGTTCCATTCGGGAGAGGATTTTATGAATGGAACCTACATTCGTCTTTTGTAGCCACAAGATGACTGTGTCTTTTTTTGTAAATTCCAAAGAGTTTTCCAACGTCGTCTGTAATAAGACACTTGCATTCGCATTTGGTTTCAAAACAGATTGAACCGTGAATGAAACTCCTGTCTGTTGAGCAATCATTTGTGCTACTTCCTTTCCATCAGTGCCGGCCACGAATAGTATATTTTTTCGAGAATCTTTTTGCTGTCTTCAAGTTCTCAGCCAAGTTTTGTATTTGCTCTACCTCCAGTATGGGATTTTCAGCAACGGAGTGATATATGTGATTGATATCACTTATTGTTTGTGTTTCAGTTGATATAAATGATTTTTGACAGTTGGGGATTGGTACCCTATTTGGGACGCCACTGTTCTGCAGAAATCCAAAGTTGGTCGATGTGGCTTTGTTTTTGTGGAATATTTTTACTTCAGTTTGGCTATGAGAGGTTTTTGTCTGTTTATCTCGTTTTTGTTGATTGACTATCGCTTCCAGTTCTTCAATGCTCTTTTTTTGTGCGTCTATCAATTCGTTTAATACAGCCTCTGATTTGATTGCTTTCGATATTATATTTTCATGATCATTTTTCAACTTTCTTATAAATTCTACCTTTAATGAATTATCTTCCTGCAAATCGTGAATAATACGTTTCTTCTAAAAGGTTACTTACTTCAGAAATGCTGTCGTCGTTTTCGTGGTCACTGCAACATCTTAACAGATTGTCTTGTAAAAACACAAACATTTTCTTATTCGTGTTCACACAGCTCTTATGGTATACCCCAAAGCACTTCACACATACATAGTTATTGAAACCCTTGCTTTTACAGCACTTGAAATGGGCATTTTTGCAAGCCATTATCGTTCACTTGTTCACTAGTCCACCACATAGAACATATACTTTTTGAAACCTCTGTATTAGGGCATATAAAAAACTTTGAGTATTGTAAATTATACTTGTTCTATTAAATATAAATGACACTGTAAAAATTATAATATCATAATTAGTATGCTCGCAATTGTTAAATTACTTTGTACTAGTTACAGAAATTACTTGTATATTAATAACAGGTAAACTGATTTTTATTACTATTTGATAAAATTTCAAAGTATCACAAATATTAACCGGTTATATACAAAATATGTTTATCTAACACTTTTTATTACATACATTTGGAGCTAATTAAAAGTATTTCAATGGAGTGATTAATCAGGGAGAGGGGACTCCTGGAAATTACTATGATATGGAGTATAATTTAGAGGCCTAGTAATATATTTTGTGATTCAGGCATAATGTATGTGATGATTTTTGAGAGAAGGAAGTCATCAAAATATATTTTTTGATTTCAATCAAAACGATATTAATATCCAGTCGAAAATAAAACCTACAAGGTGTTTGCTTCCAAAATGATTAGTATCTAAATTTTTAACAATCAATCGTTATATTGTTTAATGAGGAAGGATTTTTTTCCCTAAGATTTTTTTTCCTATTTTTATAGCAAAAAAATAATATCAAAAGAAGGTTATATTTTACCAGTGGCTTATTTATTGTTGAAAATAATGTTGAAAATTGTTCTTCTTCTAACTTCAAAAGTATTCATTTCCACAAAATATTCAGAGATATGCAGTATGTAAAGGCAAAGATTAGGCGTAGGTCCTTTGAATTGCAACATTGTACAGTTGGAATTACCTCAGCAATCGAGATACTAGCGATACATGTAATCCCCTATATTATCCACGGCGTACCAACGTCAAATAATTGCCATTTACAGCGAGGAAATGTGATAATTCATGCCTCTCTCCTTCAATACCATGTGCCTAGTCATTTGCTTTACAGCCTCTATCTATTTTATAATTTTTTATTGCATTCTTGATTCCCCCTTTAATTTATATTTTTTCGCATTACATATCTTTATTAATTTTTGCCTTGCAAGTTTTGAACATGTATGTTGTAAAGATGAAAAGAGCTTAGAAGATTTTTCTACAAGTTTGTTTTCATATCAAACCATATCTAGTGTAATCCATAATGAGAAATTTCAAATTTAAAGATTATTATTTTTTCAGGTTCCACCTGAGAGTATAGAAAGGGCTGCAGGTTTATTATTTTTTGACAATATTTCTAGAAGTAAAATCAACAGAATTAACGGAAAGAAAATTTGATTGTATTATATAATCGGTTTTATCTTTTTTGGTGTTTTGAAGTTATAACAGTTATTTAATGTAAATGTGCTTAGTATGCTTTTATCCAAATAAAAAATATAAAATTTTGTTAAAAACTGTTTTTTTTTCATATATTTTACAGAATGTGTCAAAGTATATCCAAATAATTTTTAAATAAAACTTACAGATATGATTCCATTTTTATTCATATTGGGTTTGATTTAAATTATTCACTCAATTTCAGAGTTATAAAGAATATAATAAAATACAATATTTGCATCAATCTAAAAAGAAACATAATAAGATGTGAAATCAATGGATTTGACAAAATGTTAGTTAAAATAAACACTGTGAGATCATTATACTCTGTTCATTTTATAAATACCTACGTATACAAACATTGGAGATTTGATCGCTGATCATGCTGAGAATATTGCATAATAACATGGAAAGAACTACTTTTGGTGAGTACATTTTGAATCATTTATCAGATAGTCAATAGTGTATCTGAGCTGACATGAATATAATATAAAAAAATGGTTTAGATCAGAGCAAAGAATAGCAACCCTATATGCGAAAAAAATATAGTTCTTGAATAACTCACCCTTTCAAATAAGTCACATGATAGAGAGACAGAAGGACGCGTGGATGTTTTTTTTGCTACAGAACTCTATAAAAACCAACATTCAGAATAACCTCTTTGGAGGTATTCATGTTGAAAAGTGAAACATTTTCAATTGAATATTGCACAGAAAGATTTTTTTGAAAATTGTAAAAATCTACGATAAAAATTCACTGGAAACAGCTACTTCCCCGGCAAAACCACATCTGATAGATATTGTAAAAGGATCATAACTCAAAAGAAAAATTATAAAATTGAAAAATTGCATTTTCATTCAGAGAGTTATTTGATTTTTCTATTCCAGTCTTAATTAAACACTTATATAGATGAATGAGGCAATGAAGAATGTTTTCCAGAAAGGAGTACTCACCGGGAATCACTTGTAATTATGATGCACTGCTGGTGACATTCACTAGGTCTTCAATACATTTTTGTCGATGAAAATCTATTTCACGCTTCCACGATCATCAGTAAGACCGAGAAGAATGGGAAAACACATTTCCTAGAAGTAATTTTACTTTGCAATGACGGAAAAATGTTTCACATTTCTTTCGAAGTGACAGTTTGAAATCAGTGTTTTTTGACATTCATAACCTGCCTGGGGTATGATAGATTCATTTATTTGAAAATATGAATAGTTTGTACTTCAAATCAGATGCGGAATCCTCTGTGACTGAAATATAAACTTCACTATCTTCTATGCTACAAGATATTCCTATTAAAAAAAGAGACATTCTCTGAAAATTGAAAAATTTACGATAAAAATGATCTTATTTATATAGTTCACATGAGGAATTTGAAACAAATATTAAAATCATTAAAAATGAAAAATATCTTATTTCTCAAGACAGCTGACTACAAAAACCTATACAATAGGTGTATGTTGGCCGCCTATCCATAAAAAAAATAACTTCTTCCCGGGCTAATGCCTCGACGGACGTTGAATGACATCCAATGGATAAACGTGCAAAGTCCTACAAGGTACTTAGCAAATGTTTGTTGCGAAATGGATCAATATTAACCACTTTACTCAGGCTGACCACCTGTAGACCGGTTTCGGGGTATTGGCCCCTCATCAGTACAGGGTGGGTCAAGCAGACAATGTTTATTGTCTGTTTACCTGACTGAAATAATCAATATCAATCCAATTTCAAAGCATTTGCTGAAATAGAATTAGCAGAACGGAGCTAACGTCATCTCAACACAACTAGTGCAACTAAAACATTACCAATGAATGTCATCCTGAATACCAGGATAGAAATATCTGCACTAATAGACAGAAATCTGTAACATACTTGATAGCCAGCCAAAAAAAATTAAAAATGTCTTATTTCTCAAGACAAAAACCTATACAATAGGTGTATTTTGGTCGCATATCCATAAAAAAAAATACTTCCCTGGCTAATGCCTCGACGGACGTTGAATGACATCCGATGGATAAAGGTGCAAAGTCCTACAAGGTACTTTGCAAATGTTTGTTGCGAAATGGATCAATATTAACCACTTCACTCAGGCAACCACCTCTGTAGACCGGTTTCGGGATATTTGCCCCTCATCAGTACAGGGTGGGTCAAGCAGACAATGATTACTGTCTGCGTTACCTGACTGAAATAATCAATATCAATCCAATTTCAAAGCATTTGCTGAAATAGAATCAGCAGAACGGAGCTAACGCCATCTCAATACAACTAGAACAACTAAAACATTACCAATGAATGTCATTCTGAATCCTAGGATAGAAATATCTGCAATAATATACAGAAATCTGTAACCTTCTTGATAGCCAGCCATAAATTCATTAAAAATGAAAAATGTCTTATTCCTAAGGACAGCTGACTACAAAAACCTATACAATATTGGTCGCATATCCATAAAAAACCAGCTACTTCCCTGGCTAATGCCTCGACGGACGTTGAATGACATCCGATGGATAAACGTGCAAAATCCTACAAGGTACTTTGCAAATGTTTATTGCGAAATGGATCAATATTAACCATTTCACTCAACAAACATTTGCAAAGTACCTTATAGGACTTTGCACGTTTATCCATCGGATGTCATTCAACGTCCGTCGAGGCATTAGCCAGGGAAGTAGTTGTTTTTTTATGGATATGCGACCAACATATATCTATTGTATAGGTTTTTGTAGTCAGCTGTCTTGAGGAATAAGACATTTTCATTTAATAATTCTGCTATCAAAATTACATATTTCTGTCTATTATTGCAGATATTTCTATCCTGGGATTCAGGATGACATTCATTGGTAATGTTTTAGTTGCACTAGTTGTGTTGAGATGGCATTGGCTCCGTTCTGCTAATTCCATTTCAGCAAATGCTTTGGAACTGAGGTTGGAAGAGACATGTGCACAAACGTCGTGAAATCGAATTGGACCTTTTGAGGACCAATACCAGAAAACGCGGAGAAAAAGCAGTTCAACACAATATTTTACTTTATTTCTTTCATCATTTTGTTATTAGGTCTTAAGAATAATTTTAATTCAAATCTTATACATACATTGTAGTTAATTCACTTATAAAGTATCCAAAAATGTTTTTTCTAACTTTTAATTTAACCAATGTCCATAAAAAAATCATTATATCGATTTTTATAATTTAATATGTTGTTGCGTTAATTTTGTCCAGGATTACCTATATATGGGTTCCTAATTGAGACTGGAATAAAAAATGAAATAATAATCTGAATGAAAATATAAATTTTTTACTTTTGAGTTAGGGTCCTTTTAAAATATCTATCAGATGTAGTTCAATGTTCAGCGTGGCTTTAGTCGGGGAAGTAGTTGTTTTCTGTTAGATATCCACAAAAAATAACTTAATTTTTATTGTGGTATTTCAGAAAAATATTTCTATTCAATATTTAACTGAGAATGTTTCCCTTTTCAACATGAACACCCTCCAATTGGTTATCTTGAACGATGGAAGATAGTGACAAAGTTTATCTTTGAGTCGCAAATGATTCCACAACTGATTTCATGGACACCCTGATCATATTTTCAAACAAATAAAAAAACTGAGTTTTTTCATATATTTTTTAATTTTCACTCACTGTGATGCATTATACACCCGTCATTCACTATAGTGCAACAAGTTAGTTTACCCCTACATACTTATTCAATAACAATAACTACTACATATTCGGTTAAATAATGTCATAATCATAATACCATATAAATAGGTTAACATGCATATAGTTGACATGCATTTATAACCCAAAAAAAAGAATTATATATAAAAAACTACAAAGTTTCACATAAACATCACAAAAATACATATACAAACATAAAATGATTTTTCAAACAAAAAATTAAACCTAGTACTAATTAAACCCTCCTGAAAGATAACATATGGTTCTGACATTGAAGAAATCCCGTTTTCTTTTTATACAGACCTGTTGATTTCTTTGCGAGAGGTATGATCGAACCCAATCTAAGGCTGGCCCTCTTATTCCATATGATTCCATTTTATTCAATAGTAGCGGGTGGTTGACAACGTCGAATGCCTTTTGGAAATCAAAGAAAATACATGAGGTTTTCAATTTTTTGTCAAAACAGTCTAGGAGTTGTTCGTGCAAGGGCATTAAAGCTTTCTGCGTGGAAAGATTTTTTGTAAAGCCGAATTGTCTATTTGTTAATAGCTGGTATTTATTCAGAAAGTTTATAATTCTCACTTGGAAGGCTTTCTTAAATATTTTGGAGAATACTGATAAAAGGGCAATTGGCCTATAATTAGCCATGTCACTTTGATTACCTTTTTTGTGCACTGGAATAACTAGGGAAGACTTGAGCTGGTGTGGAAATATGCCTAGCTTGAAAGAAATGTTGACAAGTGATGTCAATACCTCAACCAGTTCATTTGATACATATTTTATTATTCGACATCTATGCCATTGGAATTTTTTGTACACACGGTAGATATTATTTCAGATATCTCTTGGCAGTTTACTGGGGTAAGAAAGAGTGAGTTGAAATTATTAAAGTGTTAAATTTTCTACACATTTAATAAAAAAGTGATTGAATTCAGTTGCAATTTCAGAAGTGTCTGTTAATGTTTTGTTGTTTTCAGTGGTTATGCAGTGAGATGATTTCGAGTCATTCATATTTATTGTCGATTTTATAACTTTCCAAGTAGCGCTTGATTTATTCGTGGCATTGATGATTTTATGTGAATGAAAATCTTTCTTAGCAAGAATTATTTTTTCCTCATGAGTTTTTTTCAAGGTTTTATATTTGTCCTTAATATCCTTATCATCAGATGGTGTATTTCCCTTAGAAAGGCACCTTCTTCTATGAGAGTTGTTGTAATCCATGGATTGGGTTTGTTCTTTCCAGAGCTGAGAGTTTTGACAGGAAAGGCATCATTAAAGAGTGCATAATTTTTTTTGAAGAATATATCAAAAGCTATTTCAGATTCATGATTGTAATACACATCCTGCCACGATTCCTGGGATAACAAATTTTTAAAGTTCTCGTTGAAAACCATCTCTTTCTGATTATTGGATTTATTTTATTTTCTGTTTGATATTTCAGACAGGTCATTAACTGAGCACTGTGGTCAGATAGCGATGTTTTTAAAGTTTTTGTACTCAATTGTTCACTCTTGATGTCAGTAAATATATTATCAATTAAAGTTTTAGATATACCTTGTACACGAGAACATTCATGGAGTTGTTTTTCCAACCCAAAGCAAGATAAAATTGAAACGATCTCAGAAGTTTTTTTTGTTGTTGTTCAGAAAGTCATAATTAAAATCACCACATACTATTGTTTTTCCTTTGTAGTTATTTATGAAATTCAGAAGGTTTTCTAGAGCTAGAGAGAAGTAAAGTTCATTGGCATTGGGAGATCGATAGAGACAAGCTAACTTTAGCATGGTTTCATTTGACCTGATTCTGACAAAAACAGCTTCAAATACTTGATCATTTACCTGGTCTACTTTGATCTCACTGAAAGTCCATTAAACATTTTTTTAAATAAATATAGCTACTCCTCCGCCTGATATTGTCTTTCTGCAGAAGGAAGCTGCCAAATCATAGCCATCAAGTTTCACTAGCGATATTTCTTCATTTGTGTACCATGTTTCAGTAAAACACAGTATATCTGGATAATTCATTTCTGCGAGCATTACAATGATACTTTCAATTTTGTTTCGCATACTGCAAATATTCAAATTGAGTAGATGTAGATGAGTGACTTTATTCACTGTTGCTTTATAAAAAAGATGATGGTCGGTTGTCTTCAAGCAAAGTACAGGGATTGTGGGTTTTGTCCAGGAGGTTTGATATTTTTATTGGCCAGAAACTGGGTTCGTAAACTTGATCTTTGAACTGAGGTTCCACTCCTACTATGTATGATTGGTTGTCACTCTGAGTGCTCCGAGTTGACAGTTTTGTGACACATATGTTGGAATTGGTGTGTTCGATGATGTACTTCTCTATATTTTCCGCTTTAATTTTGTCTGGAACTCTTGATAGAAACAGCCACATTTTCTTATCAGACTTTTCGCGCCCATATAGGTCTTTATTTCCATCCCCACTTCCTCGCATATTTTGCGTCTTTTTACTTCAGTAAAATCATCCGTTTCCACCGCCTCTGTATTATTTGTCAGGTTTATGATTTCATCCATTTTTTGCCTAGTTTGGATTTGCATGTTGTCAGCACCAATTTTCTCAGCTTGAATCTTTGCATCACCCTGTATATTCGATTTACCAGTTACTGAAGAACTTGCTTCATTTATTTGTTTTATTTCGGTTCTGGGTATGTGTTTTTTATTTGCAGTTTCTTCTATTGCCAGGTGTCCATATTTTGTGATCTTGTCGGGTTCAGTGATAACAGCGTTTTTTGTGAGGATACTGCTATTATTTGATGAATTTCCGATACTGAATTGTTTCAATCTATTTTCAAGAGATGCAATTTTGTCATTTTGTAATTGAATTATAGTTTCTTTGTCATCAATGATTACATCTTTGTCCCGAATGATTTGTCTTAGCAGCTTATTTTCTTCCTTGAGAAATCCCTCTTCTGTCAATACTGTATTATTACTTGATGTATGGTTAGGATTATTTGCAGTGGGTGCATCTTCGAGCATTGGCCCTCCACAGCAAATCACCCTAGCTGAGCAGCTCTTGTGATATGCCTTGCCACACTTTTCACACTTGGTGAATTTTTTTGATACGATTTCTTACAATAATAGCACAGAACTGCACTCGCGTCAGGTACTTTCGGCTATCTTTTTTTGGTTTCACATTGTTATATCTGTTCAGTATAATATTGTAACAATAATAATAATCAAGTTTTTTTAAATACAAACTAGTAAGCCACGATATAATAATTGGCTCAGTCATCGGTAGGGTTCTTCAACATCCTAGAACACGGCAACTGTCCTCACCTCCAGTTATCGTCGACCCAACATGGAAAAGACTTCACCGGCAGCGGAAGTTGGAAGGAACACAGCAACGTCCTCACTAGGGTGGTGGTTTCCAAAGAAAAGAAGCCCACCCAACCAAAGCAGAAAGAAATCTTCAAGAAAGAAACATACAATACCCCTAAAGATCCTGTGGATCAGGAACACTCAGGAAAAAAACGCTGCCAGGCATTCTTCAGAACCATTCCATCAAATAATTTCATGTAAGTGACTTTGAATCATCATCTATTGTTATTTTTCAAAGTTATCCCAACTCCTCAAGTAATTTTCATACTGTTGAAAATTACTTGAAATAAAATGTCAGACCACAAAGACACCATCCACCAGAAATTGAACCATATAAGCTTTCCGAATTATTTTCGCTCATTCCTGAATATGACGAAGTGTTTTATTAACTTCATTTTTAAATGCTTGTGATCAAGCTTACCAAATTGTTACAAATGAACAAAAATACCTTTTGACTATTTATTTCAAAAACAAACTCAAAAAACAAGCAGCAATATTAGTCAATTCTCAAAATTCAACAACTTACAGAGATTTGTTTGAATGTTGTAGACGATGTGGTAACTTGATTACTATCGTTTCGGACGTCCATCGTCTTAATGTATTTAAAAGGTTTTCACGACGTTTCGAATGCTTATATCTGCAATCGTCTTCAGGTGAATACTGACAAGTTTAGGTGCTACTTACCAATTTATATTACTGTCGGCGCAATGATGCGTGCAATTCCGCTATGTGCAGCGGTGCGTGTAATTTCGCGCGGTGTGGTGGTGGGTGAAGTTTCGCGCCTCTGCAGCCCGCCAGAAAGAGCAATCAGGGGTTTCCATACGTTCTTGATCAATCAATCAATCAAATATGCTTTATTGTCCGAAGAAACAATTCTTATCGACAAAGTCATTGTAGAGGTGCTAAAAGTTAAAACTTAAAACCTAAAACCTAAAGTTAAGTAATAAAAATAGAAAAAACACTAAAAATGCTAAAAACGGTAGTGATACAGGAGTTTTAAAATTTGTATAGGTAAAATGTACAAGCACAAATGTTAACTGGTATGACATTTAAATAAAATGATAAGCAAGTACAACCACATGATGCAAACATATTGAAATTGATACTCGAAATAAGGGGAAGAGCATATTTTAGTGCTGACGAAAAGAGTCACTATTAAAAAATTCTTCCGTGTTGTAGAATGGATGGATAAGAAGCAATTCTTTTACAATTTTTTTAAATAATCCAAGAGATTCAATTTCCCTTAAATGTATTGGTAACTGGTTATACATTTTTATACCGTTATAAATGAGAGATTCCTTAACAAGATTGTTTTTAGGGATAGGTAAGGATAATCTCAATTTTTGCGAGGATCTTGTGTTATGGTATGAGGGCAGTGCATTATATTTGTGGCGATTCTTGTGTATAAGGCAGGTGGTTTCTAGAATGAATATAGAAGTAACTGTGAGGATTCTATGATTTTTGAATAGATCTCTGCAAGAATCACGCTTTTTCACTTTACAGAGGGCTCTAATGGCCGTTTTTTGTACAACCTGCACCATTTGTAGTAGTTGTTTGCTGCACACTCCCCAGAAGGCTATGCCATAGACCAGGTGGGACTCGATAAGGGCAAAGTAAGCTGATTTAGCAGCTGTAAAACCCAATTCATGTGATATAATCCTGATGGCGTAGCAACCTGATGACAATTTTTTGCACAACTTCGTGACATGGTCATTGAATTGTAATTTATTATCAATATTGAGTCCGAGAAATTTAGAGAGAGAAACATTGTCAATATTATGAGGGCCTAGGCTCAGGGCAGAAAGCTCGCAGCGGAATGTTAATATGTTTGTTTTAGTAGGGTTGAAGACCAGTAAGTTATCGTCACACCAGGTTCTAATTTGTTCGATGTCTTCTTGAATCTTGTGATGTAATGTTTGTTCATCTTTGTCATGCCAAAATATGGTGGTATCGTCAGCAAATAATGTATACTTACCAGATATATTAACTTTTGTGAGATCGTTTATGTACAGTAGGAACAGTGTGGGACCGAGTACTGAACCCTGTGGTACGCCACAATGAGTTGGCTCAGTTCGAGAGAGGTGGTTAGTTTTTACCAATTGCGAGCGATTTTCAAGGTATGATTTGAACCATAGCTGGCTGATTCCTCTAAACCCATTGTATTCGAGTTTGCTCAGCAGGATTTTGTGACTCAACGCTTGGTTGACTAAAGGCGTTATTGGCTTCGATGTAGGCGGCCTCTTTGAACTTTCGTTTGAACCAATGCTCCTCTCTATGTAGAACACTTGCGTCGTCCCATAGAACTCGATGGTGCTCAGTCCAGGCGTGGTCAGCGATTCCCGATTTTGATGTTTCTCCATGTTGAGTCCATTTCTTGTGCTCATCCAATCTTACCGATAACGGTCTCTTTGTCTCTCCAATGTAGGAATCTCCGCATTCACATGGAACTTCATAAATGCAATTCTTACTGATTTCATTTTTGTTGTCAGGTTTGGTCTTGGTCAGGAAACTCCGTAAAGTACTGCCGGATTGGAAGCAGCTCTTGATGTTGAACTTGTCTCCGATCCTTCTGATCTTCTCAGAGACACCTCTGATGTACGGAAGGCAGATCATTGTGCTTTGTTGTTGCTCTTCAGATGTCTTCGTTCTCCGGAGTTGTTTCAATACTTCTTCTAGGAGTTTCTTGGGATATCCATTCCGGTGGAGGTCCTCTCTGATGTGGTTTAATTCGGCATCTAGTGACTCCATGTCGTTGCATATGTGCGTCGCTCTCTCTACCAATGTTCTCACGATCCCTCTCTTCGTCGAACTCGGATGGTTGGAGCTGTAACTGAGGTACTGCCCCGTATGTGTCTTCTTTCTGTAGACGGAGGTGCGGATTTTATTGCCTATTCTCTCAACGTTCACATCGAGGAAGGGTAAGGCACTGTTGGTTTCCATTTCCATCGTGAATTTGATCGAATCCCTAATTCTGTTAATTCTTGAGAAGAAATCCTGGAGATGTTTGTCTCCGTGATTCCATATAATGAAGGTGTCATCCACGTACCTCAACCACAGCTTTGGTTTGTATTCTGCCTCCCGTATAGCCAATTCCTCGAACCACTCCATGTATATGTTGGCGATGATTGGAGAAAGGGAAGATCCCATCGGTCCGTCGACTTGAGAGAAGAATCGGTCGTCTTCCTGGAAATATGAGTTCTGTAGGCAGCACTGCAGTAATTCCAATATTGCGTGGGTGGGAAGGTCAGTCTTCTCGTGCAGCTGGTCATCCTCTTCGAGTTTCCTTTTGATGATACTGAGAGATTCCTCTATAGGGACATTGGTGTAAGCTGATGAAGCTGATGAAACGATCTTCTGGTCCAAGTTCAACATCTGTGATGGTGACAACGAGGTGCTTGGAATTCTTGACGTATGAACTTCTATTTCCTTGTAAGGGTTGTAGTATCGGTAGGAGGTATTTCGATAACTTGTAGGTTGGTGAGTTCCGTGAGCTGGTGATCGGTCTCAGTGGCATGTCTGGTTTGTGGATTTTTGGAAGCCTGTAGAGATGCGGTGGTTTGCTGTAGTGTGATCGTTCGTTGTCTGGAATGAAGTGTTTGAATTTCCTCAGAGTGTTGTAGATCTTCCTTTCTATAGTGGGTGTCGGATCCTTCTTCAAGAGTTTATAGTTCCCTGTGTGGAGTAACGACTCTATCTTGTCATCATATGTTGTGGTGTCCATGATAACCGTGGCGTTTCCTTTATCGGCTGGAAGAATCTTTATGGATGAATCCTTTTGTAGAATTTTTAGGGCCCTCTGTTCCCCTATGTTACTCCGGGGATTCCTCTCCTTCTCGAGTGTCTCTCTCACTTTCCATCTGAACTCTTCTGCCTGGATGGGATTCATTCTGCTGCTGGTTGACTCAAACGAAAGTTCAAAGAGGCCGCCTACATCGAAGCCAATAACGCCTTTAGTCAACCAAGCGTTGAGATCAAGAACGTATGGAAACCCCTGATTGCTCTTTCTGGCGGGCTGCAGAGGCGCGAAACTTCACGCACCACCAGACCGGGGAACCGGGGAACGAGCACAACGCATCATGGAGCGGGCCAGTCACGCACTAATCAGGTCGCAGATCAACTATCACCGTTGGAAGAAAGAGATGCTGCTACAGGATGCCACTGCTAGATTCCGAGAAATCAGAGAGTACACCTTAGAGGAGGACAATCAACCCATATTTGCCAAGATTGAAAATAGATGCGCGAGAATCCGCCAGGAACAAGAGAGGAGGCATCAGAAGAAATGGAATCGAATAGCAGGGAGAACACGGTCTCCACAAACCTGCAGCAAAGGTAAGAAACCCATTATTAATATCTCAACTAAACCACTTACAGGAGTAGAGGAGTCCCTGCTGGAAAAGGGATTGAACTTTGCAGTTGCAAAATTCTATGCACAATAAACAGAGGAAAAGTCAAGTTCATTTTACAACAAAGTTCAATGTATAAATAAAATATAAAGATGTGTGAATATAAATAAAAAGTACAGTCAACATATAATGGTTGACGTTATAACCTTCACACAACTTGTCAATATAATAATAATAATAATATTTGTTTCTTTGGTGTAAGCAAAGAAAAGGTCAGGTTTATATTAAATACCTGCTACCGATACTACAACCCTTACAAGGAAATAGAAGTTCATACGTCAAGAATTCCAAGCACTTCGTTGACACCATCACAGATGTTGAACTTGGACCAGAAGATCGTTTCATCAGCTTCGACATGGAGAGCCTTTACACCAATGTCCCTATAGAGGAATCTCTCAGTATCATCAAAAGGAAACTCGAAGAGGATGACCAGCTGCACGAGAGGACTGACCTTCCCACCCACGCAATATTGGAATTACTGCAGTGCTGCCTACAGAACTCATATTTCCAGGAAGAGGACCGATTCTTCTCTCAAGTCGACGGACTCCCGATGGGAGTGGTTCGAGGAATTGACTATACAGGAGGCAGAATACAAACCAAAGCTGTGGTTGAGGTACGTGGATGACACCTTCATTATATGGAATCACGGAGACAAACATCTCCAGGATTTCTTCTCAAGAATTAACAGAATCAGGGATTCGATCAAATTCAATCAATCAATCAAATATGCTTTATTGTCCGAAGAAACAATTCTTATCGACAAAGTCATTGTAGAGGTGCTAAAAGTTAAAACTTAGAACCTAAAACCTAAAGTTAGTAATAAAAATAGAAAAAACACTAAAAATGCTAAAAACGGTAGTGATACAGGCGTTTTAAAATTTGTATAGGTAAAATGTACAAGCACAAATGTTAACTGGTATGACATTTAAGTAAAATGATAAGCAAGTACAACCACATGATGCAAACATATTGAAATTGATACACAAAATAAGGGGAAAAGCATATTTTAGTGCTGACGAAAAGGTTCACTATTTAAAAAATTCTTCCGTATTGTAGAATGGATGGATAAGAAGCAATTCTTTTACAATTTAAAATTTTCATGTATTGGGAAATTGTCAATTTTTGCGAGGATCTTGTGTTATGGTATGAGGGCAGTGCATTATATTTGTGGCGATTCTTGTGTATAAGGCAGGTGGTTTCTAGAATGAATATAGAAGTAACTGTGAGGATTCTATGATTTTTGAATAGATCTCTGCAAGAATCACGCTTTTTCACTTTACAGAGGGCCCTAATGGCTCTTTTTTGTACAACCTGCACCATTTGTAGTAGTTGTTTGCTGCACACTCCCCAGAAGGCTATGCCATAGACCAGGTGGGACTCGATAAGGGCAAAGTAAGCTGATTTAGCAGCTGTAAAACCCAATTCATGTGATATAATCCTGATGGCGTAGCAACCTGATGACAATTTTTTGCACAACTTCGTGACATGGTCATTGAATTGTAATTTATTATCAATATTGAGTCCGAGAAATTTAGAGAGAGAAACATTGTCAATATTATGAGGGCCTAGGCTCAGGGCAGAAAGCTCGCAGCGGAATGTTAATATGTTTGTTTTAGTAGGGTTGAAGACCAGTAAGTTATCGTCACACCAGGTTCTAATTTGTTCGATGTCTTCTTGAATCTTGTGATGTAATGTTTGTTCATCTTTGTCATGCCAAAATATGGTGGTATCGTCAGCAAATAATGTATACTTACCAGATATATTAACTTTTGTGAGATCGTTTATGTACAGTAGGAACAGTGTGGGACCGAGTACTGAACCCTGTGGTACGCCACAATGAGTTGGCTCAGTTCGAGAGAGGTGGTTAGTTTTTACCAATTGCGAGCGATTTTCAAGGTATGATTTGAACCATAGCTGGCTGATTCCTCTAAACCCATAGTATTCGAGTTTGCTCAGCAGGATTTTGTGACTCACACAGTCAAATGCCTTGGATAAGTCACAAAACACTGCTGCAGCTGCCTCACCTTCATTAATTTCGCTATAAACTTTATTAAGAAGGGAAAATATTGCGTCGTTAGTGTTCTTCTGCCTTTGAAAGCCAAACTGGTTCTCACTCAAGATTTTATTTCTAAGTATAAATTCCAAAATTCTCTTCTGAACTAATTTTTCAATTATTTTAGCCAAGGTGGGTATGAGAGATATTGGGCGATAATTTGACGGGTCTGCAGGGTCGCCTCCTTTATGAAGTGGAACTATAATTGAAGTTTTTAGAAAATCAGGAAAGACTCCCTGTTGGAGTGACTGATTGATGAGAGTTGCCAGGACTTCGAGGGCAGAATCGGGAAGGTTTGCAAATATATTGATTGAGAGTTCGTCCTGCCCTGAGGCTTTTTTATTTTTTATGCCGCTGATGATTTCTTTTAATTCAGATGTGTGAGTTGAAACAAAATAGAAGTTTTCTTCGACGTAGAGGTTCGACATGTAATAGTCTATGTTATTTGTGGGAATCACGTGTGCAGTTAATTCAGAGGCTACAGTGCAGTAATAGTTGTTAAGGATGTTTGGACTGAGAGGGATTTCAAATGAAGTTTTCTGTTTTCCTCTAAGGTTGTTAATTCACGATGGAAATGGAAACCAACAGTGCCTTACCCTTCCTCGATGTGAACGTTGAGAGAATAGGCAATAAAATCCGCACCTCCGTCTACAGAAAGAAGACACATACGGGGCAGTACCTCAGTTACAGCTCCAACCATCCGAGTTCGACGAAGGGAGGGATCGTGAGAGCATTGGTAGAGAGAGCGACGCACATATGCAACGACGTGGAGTCACTAGATGCCGAATTAAACCACATCAGAAAGGACCTCCACCGGAATGGATATCCCAAGAAACTCCTAGATGAAGTATTGAAACAACTCCGGAGAACGAAGACATCTGAAGAGCAACAACAAAGCATAGTGATCTGCCTTCCGTACATCAGAGGTGTCTCCGAGAAGATCAGAAGGATCGGAAACAAGTTCAACATCAAGAGCTGCTTCCAATCCGGCAGTACTTCACGGAGTTTCCTGACCAAGACCAAACCTGACAACAAAAATGAAATCAGTAAGAATTGCATTTATGAAGTTGCATGTGAATGCGGAGATTCCTACATTGGAGAGACAAAGAGACCGTTATCGGTAAGATTGGATGAGCACAAGAAATGGACTCAACGTGGAGAAACATCAAAATCGGGAATCGCTGACCACGCCTGGACTGAGCACCATCGAGTTCTATGGGACGACGCAAGTGTTCTACATAGAGAGGAGCATTGGTTCAAACGAAAGTTCAAAGAGGCCGCCTATATCGAAGCCAATAACGCCTTTAGTCAACCAAGCGTTGAGATCAAGAACGTATGGAAACCCCTGATTGCTCTTTCTGGCGGGCTGCAGAGGCGCGAAACTTCACTCACCACCACACCGCGCGAAATTACACGCACCGCTGCACATAGCGGAATTGCACGCATCATTGCGCCGACAGTAATATAAATTAGTAAGTAGCACCTAAACTTGTCAGTATTCACCTGAAGACGATTGCAGATATAAGCATTCGAAAACCTTTTAAATACATTAAGACGATGGACGTCCGAAACGAAAGTAATCAACTTACAGAGAGATTAAAATTCAATAAAATACTCATTTTGTTGATTCACGAGATCTGAATTCACTTATGCAAGATTTACAAAGAATGAAACAAGCATTGGGAGAAACAGGAATTGCTTTTCCATTCTCGTATTCAAAAACATAATGCAAAAATAATTTCATGTATAGACAAATCAAATCTTACTCTTGATCAGGAAAAGGCACAAATTGCCCTTATTAACAACATGTCATTAAATACATTATTGACAGGACTTGAACCTCGAATTGGATAAATCATTAGAGCCAGTGGTCCTTAAGATATGAGTGATTCAGCTCACAGAATTAAATGTGAAACCCAACTCTCATATTTTAAGTCCCAAAAATCACGAATCCCACAAAATCAAAGGCTGCATTCCAATCAAAATTTTTAACCAAAATGTTATCCACAACAACCTTATAATCAAAGATATATCCTACTACGTCCAAATTTCCAAAACGAAGTTGGTAACCATATGAATTACCAAAGTCGATTTCATACTTATCAAACTCATCCAAATTTTCAAAACCAACAAAGACCAAATTCCCAAAACCAATTGATACCAAATTTCCCATATCAAAATCGCCCTCAGATAAATTTGAATCAATCCATGACAAATACGAGTTTTCCCCAACAAAGAAGTTCAGTCATACAACCGAATCCGAACTATCAAGAACCAAACTTTCAGAGAACACATTGCTTGAACTCTAGAAATGAATATTTTGATTATAATGACCCACACTACAACTCATATGTTGATTATACTGCTGATCAACAAATTCCTCCAGATAACGAAAGTATGGTCTTCAATAACTACCAGAATTAGGTATCTACAATATGATAATGCAAACCATTTTCATTTAGACAATGAGATAAATACTTATTGTTCTGAATATAACCAGAGAACTATTACAATGAACCACATAATGACTTCCTTGTAAAAGATGAAAATCATCAAAATTTTCAAGAAGCTCATTTATCAATCAATCTTTTTTTTGGGGTGGAAATCCTCAGGGACGACGCTTGCTTGGTGTCTATCAAAACAACAGTGTCGGACTCCTACCGACTAAAACCACCCCATGCCCTCTCTTATATCCGGAACTGTCTGATGGGACATTGCGTCTGGTATAGTGGCATTTCACAAATTGTTCTTTTTTCCCCCTGGATTGTGTTTGAAAAGTTCTCTCTTCGATCTCTTTTTGTTTCATTACTTTCTCTAGGTAGTTTGCACCTTTGTTCATTGGGATTTCTGATTTTACCTATCATACTAACTGGATTCAGTTCTCCGAATTCTATTTGTAGGTCCATTCGTTTGCTGGTCCTCCTGGGATATGTAAAGATTGTATGCTCTGGAACAGCATTTATTTCCGGGCAGTATTTGCTGTGTTGTGACTTCCCTATCCTCAGCGTATAGGATTTAAACCCTGATGCCGGGTTATGAATTTCCTTCCTTCTCAATCAGTATATTTAATAAAAATATACTGTCTTGTGACTTCCCTATCCTCAGCGTATAGGATTTAAAGTAACGATGCCCACTGAGTGCCTGGGTTATGAAGTAGTTTTTGTTAATTGATGAAATCTTGAAGAGTAATAATGAGAAACTCCGAAGTTTTTTATTCAAATTAATTAAATGACAATTAACAAAATAACATAAGTATCACAGATACGAGTCAAAATAAAACATATGATGAATACAGATCACAGCTTGATTCAACACTCTCCCTCAGGGTCTGCATTCAGTTTTTTTTTACCTAAATCAACAAGAAAGAAATATCAGCAAGTGATTGAATTTTTCTTTTCCCAAAGGTTTGGTTAACATATCGGCTATATTTTCTTCTGTGGAAATATACTCAATATTCACATCTTGTCCTAGTATTCTCTCCCTCACATAATGGAAATGTACATCAATATGCTTGCTCCGTTGATGCATGACACAATTTGATGAAATGTGGATTGCTGCCTGATTATCACATAACAACAAAGGGCATATTTTTATTTTCAAATCTTTCACCAAGTATGACATCCACATCACCTGCCTGCAGGCGAGAGATAAAGCCATATATTCCGCTTCTGTAGATGAAACGGCAACACTTTTCTGTTTTTTCGAAGTCCAAGTAACCGCAGCTTTGCCATAAAATCCTATGAAACCACTCTGAGATTTCACTTCATCTGTCTTCATGTATACCAACGTCTTCCTTGCTGATCCTTTCAAATATCTGAATATATGATTCACCATATTCAAATGAACTTTTGTAGGGTTCGAACTAAATTGTGATAGGGCATTGACAGCAACATTATATCTGGTCTTGTACCCGCTGCTAAATACAACAGACTACCAATTTTAGTCTGATACTCTGTTTTATCAGTTTTTTCATCTTCTGCTCTTGCCGCTTGTGGTTTTGCTCCGCAATCCATTGGAGTTGGTGACGGTTTACAGTCTGACATTTTGTATTTGTCAAGAATTTTCAAAATGTACAGTTCTTGACATAAAGTGACTCGATTTTCGAACCATGAAATTTGGATTGAAAGGAGAAGTCTGGGTGTACCAAAACAAGTAACTTCGAAATTTTCTTTGAGTACATCCTCAACTTCCTGGACTCTCTTTATTTCAGATCCAAGAACTAACAAATCGTCGACATATATGGCAACCACATGTTGGTTCGTTGGTGGTTGGTTGGAAGCTGACGAGCCAGAGACAGGGTTGGCACTTAGCTTCCCTTGACACTGCGACCAGCTGGGGTCTATTGTATCACTGTCGTCAGTGGTTCCTCATTCAAACAGGTTTGTGCCTTTAATTAGGTTTAGAAGCCTGTTGATAAGGTTCTTCGGATCCATGCCTGTTTCCGGGCTGATCTCTCCAAAGGTTCTGTGTCGCCTACTACTTAGGGCGTCACAGTCGAAGATAATGTGAGAGGCTGTTTCCTCCTCTTCATCACATAGCCTACACTCCACGGTTTCCCTGCGTACTCCCATGGTGTTTAGGTGTTTTCTTAGGCCGCAGAGTCCAGTCAACAGAGCTATTATTATACGAGCCTTCGTTCTGTTCAGGTTCAGAAGGTCAGCCGTCAGGGTCCGGTTTGGATGCCCTACCATGACTTTGCTGTGTATTTGCCCGACAGTTTGATCCCAATATTGTTGGTGTCTTCTTTTTATCCACTCGTCGATCAGGGTCCTGCATCGGTTTTTGCTAATCCCATGGGCAGGTTCTGGCCCTGTGAATAGCGTTTCAGAAGCTTGTCTAGCTAGCTGATCCGCTTTGACGTTGCCTTCAATGCCTCTATGACCTGGCACCCACATCAAGGTGACCTTGTTGTGTTTTGCCAGCTCGATGAGGTTCTGGAGGCAGTCCCAGACCAGTTTGGACTTTATCTGTATAGAGTTGAGTGCTTTGATAGCACTTTGACAGTCAGATAGAATGTAGATGTGTTTATTCCTATAACCACTTTTAGTTTTCAATAACCATGATAGCATTGTTTCAGCTTGGAATATCGTGGAGCATTTGCCAAGTGGTATTACCTAATCCCTTCTTGGCCTCACCCCATGTATTCCTGCTCCCGTTCCTTCAACTGTCTTTGAACCGTCTGTATACCAGACTATGTCCGCAGTTGATTGTGATTCTATACTCGGGGCTAAGATGTCTAGAAACCCTGGTGTATGCACTCATCTGAAAATGTAAGGGATCAAACGTGCGACAATATGGCCTGCTTGATTTCTTAGATGGCGACCTGATTCGAATGATTGTTGAGTAGATGTCAACACCAAAGAGCAAGTCTCCTAAGAAATTTATTCGGACAATGTTCAGTCCGCTCCGAAATCGTCAAAGATGTGGAAGAACTAGATTCCGCAATTCAGCCATTGTCTTCAATCATTTGGGCAGACGGCGACCAGCGACAAACAGTTTAGTTTTCTTTACTTTATTACTACATCCACCTTTCGAATCGAAGCTTCGGCTTTTCGCTCCTCGGTGTCGCCGCCGTTACAACGAATCAGTATTTTCCCAAGATTTTAGGTTATATTTATTTTTGATTACGACGAAAATGGCATAAAAAGACACTGTCGGCCTAGAATTTGATTCTTGTTTGCTCTTGGCGTTTGGCTTATTCAATTGTGGCGTTAGAAAATCGAGAATTTCGTTTTCATTTCGAGTTATTCATTTATTCAAAATGAAGTGCTTGGTTCCATCTTGTGAAACTGAAATGACATTTTATGTAAGTAAAATATAGTATATAATACCATTGTCTCTTTATATCAGTATAGAACTCTTGTCTATGCTTTAGACAATGATAGAACAATACAATTTAAATGATATTTGATTTCTGAAACACTTCAATTTTATTTTTTCAGGCTCACTCTTCCGAGGCACGATGAGAGGAAGAAATCAAAGATCAATTGAGTGACAAAAATTGTGTCTGCAGTGTGCACGTATTTAGGCAGGATGATATATATTGTGGTAAAGAATTAAATCACATTATTGAGACCTGAAGCTATCCCCAAACTAAGTTTACGAAAACCCTATTTACCGTAAATCCAAACAATTCAGAGGAGTTTCAGGTTAGTTGATTAAGAGAAAAATGAAAAGCGAGTAGAGAACATATATATAAACATTTTGAGTAGGTTATTTATTCATTTTTGAGAAAAATTATTCATCTTAAGGAAATAAATTACTTATAGTTGGCTAGCACACCTAGTTATTTGTATTGATTACATTTTTTAAAACCCATGTATTCATTTCAGGAGTTCGGAGATTTTGTTATCCACATCAGCAAACATCAGGAATAAAAACATTGGGTCAATTGAAAATCAGAATGAAAGGAATATCAGTTTGGTTCAATTTCACTAAGATGAAGGAAACCTGCTTTCAGAAAAATCTTACCAAAACAAGGAAAATATTGTCACTAGGTACTTTTGTAATATGACCAATGGATGAAATTTCTTCTTCAGAAGAGGTAAGATATTAATTGAATTGTTATGTTGGAATTTCATTACAAAAAACAGTTAATCTATTAACCTTTCGAATATAAACTTGTTTTTCAAAAATATTCCCATTTAATGTTACACTCTGAAATTCAAAATATCTTGCACTACATTTGATGTTCTTTATTTTGTGACTATAGATATCAAATAGTCATTTATGCAACAAGTGCAAAAAGTAAGTGTTTATTGCACTCGACGTGAAGTTGTCCCATGAGGCCGTCAGACCGAGTTGGACAACACGTCGAGTGCAATAAACGCTTTTTGCATGAGTTGCATACAATATTTTTTCTACGTTCATGCAAAAGTTTTATTTAGGTGGCACTAAGTGTGGGAAAATAAAAAGCGTAATTAAATAGCAAAATATTTATTAATTAATTAGCACTATCGATTTGCATTGAGAAAGTTAGGAACGAATACCTATGTTAGGAACAATTTAACTCATTTTTGATAAATTGTATTTTCTAGTAATTCCGTAATCCAATATGCAATAAATATGATTGAAAATAATATGAAATATGCAATTGTTTAAAATGTAATACAATATCACAGAAAATGGACTAAAAATAGCGTTGATTTGAACGTTTATGTTTGTCATGATCACAAAACGCTGTAGTAGAATGACAGATGAGTGCAATAAACATTTTATCAGAGGAACAAATAAAATCATGTATCATTGTATACTAGATGGATTGTGTTTCAAGTTGTTTCATTCCAATGTTGAAAAGTCCCTTTTGATGCAACCTGTCCATTTTTATTAGCATGTTCACAAATACCAGGAGAAAACATGGCAATATTTCAATCCTTTGTGTGAAATTTTTTATATCTATGAAATCCTAAGCTTATCTTCAGTCTGAATGTCAATAGTTGGTGACCATTCCATTCTCCACTCATATAGATTGCAGCATTTGTAAACTATTAATACAGGAATTTCAATACTTTTGAGAAATGATTTTCATTATCCATTCCTAAAATGTCTATTTCAACATATTTTCTCAAGAAAAAAAGGCACATTAGGAAAGAAATGACAGCCTATAAAAATTTGGAAAGTTGAATCTTATTGAGTGGACTTTTTTTACATTGAATACATTGAGAGTTGATATATCATTGAATGCATCTGCAGTTGTAAGTAATGGAAAGTTCATTCTACATTCCATACAATTGGACACTACTGTTGAAAAGCTATTCAGTGACAAACAAGATTTTGGTAAAGTGTGGTATAAAGTTGCAGGCTCTCTCTTTTTTGTGAGTTCTGCTATCATTTAGCTGTCCCTCAATGTTCATATATCAATCTGATGAAATCGAATTCAATAATAAATATGCTTGAAACATTTTGAAATACCATAACTTCATGATAGAAAAGTGGAATGAGATTTCAAATATAATGGATTTTGACAATTTTTTTTAATGTTTTTCAATTTTTAGGAGAAAATACTGTGCACAGGGAAACTAAAGTTCAAAAAGTCAACACTGCAAATTTAGTATTTCTGCTAGATCCTTCCTGTAGATAAGGAAACCTGATGCGAAACAGAAAGGGTCACACATCATTCGCAGCCTACAAGCACATTAGAATTATATGAGGTAAACATTTATTTCTGTATACTTATGGTTGATAATTGATAATTGTGAGGTTCTGCCTGGAATTTACAAATTATTGGAGTTGTATTTTTTAAAATTGGATTCAAAAACTGCCTTTAGTATGCCTTATTTAATGCATCTATTTCTTGTGACAGATAACTTTGCATCACTGTGAAACAAAGTATCCACTTGAAGATATCAATAGTGAAGGTTTCTAACGAGCAATGAAAAATTCAATAAGAGATATCAAAAAGATTCATAACTACAGGTTGATATGAGGTGAAATGAATATGACTCATATTTAGTTTAGTTGAAGTAAAGATGTTCCTTTTGAAATGACCAAGCTATTTGTATGTTGTCTTGTCTGTTTGTAAGGCCATTAGGTGCAATTCACACAGAACAGGTGCGTGGTGGTGGCGAGGGACTGGCGTGGTGCAGACGTGGAGTAGACTTGGTGTGCTCAATAAACACAGAAGGGATACCGACGTTTGTCATTCGTCAGTTACCTACTTGTGAAGCAAAGTGAAAATGCTCTCTTAAAAAGAAGGTGACCCGTTGGACCTTGTGAATGTATATAACATATACAAGAAAAGGGGATACTGGGTACATCGTTCGTGGTTAGAAAAAGGAAAACTAGTGGTTTGTTCAACGTTATGCGGAAGCTCAACATGAACCCTGAATGTTTTCAAAGTCATGCAGTTGCACTTCTTTGTAGAACTCTATTTCAAATTTAATAGCAAAATATTCAATAATTAATTAGCACTATCGATTTGCATTGAGAAAGTTGGCAACGAATGCCAATGTTAGGAACAATTTAACTCATTTTTGATAAATTGTATTTTTTTGTAATTTCGTAATCCAGTATGCAATAAATATGATTGAAAATAATATGAAATATGCAATTGTTTAAAATGTAATACAATATCACAGAAAATGGACTAAAAATAGCGTCGATTTGAACGCTTATGTTTGTCATGATCACAAAACGCTGTAGTAGAATGACAGATGAGTGCAATAAACATTTTATTGCACTAATGCAATAAAGAACCAGTTTTTTCACCATATATAGTTCAATAAAGTTTTGGTTTTGTGCATGAACGTAGAAAAATAATAATTCCCATGAAAAAAATGTAGAAAAATCAAATTTCCCAGTTTCATATATTTTATTTGGGATAACCATGTTCTCATTGATTCTTATTTCTAGCTGATATACACCTTTTTCATGACAGGGTGGCCTGATATATTATACTCAGCATAATATAATTTACCCCACACAAATAATATTCAAACTCATAATATTTAAAATTGATATGAAATGTCAAAAACTAGTATTTAAATAAGTGATTCATGAATAATTTTTCATTTAATATTGATTTATATTTGTGGAAGGTATGAATGAAGAACAACTTTTCAATCATTCCCATCGAAACTTTACTAGGTACATTTGTGTTTTATATTTCACTTGACACAGTGTGAAAATTAATTATTCTTGAAATTTTCAGGAGGCAAATTCCGCATATGAAATAAAATTCAGCATATCTAAGGAAAATTCAGTATTTCTGTGTCCTGTCCATTTGGTGGATGAAGAAAAGCCAATACGTCCTTGACAACACAGGATCATTTGAGGTATATATTGTCATACACATTTATATTACCTCGCTTTCGTGTCTGTTCGGTACAAATCTTGCAATCGATTTTAAACTAACTTCCTGATGAGTTTTAAAACTTCAGACATAGCTCAGAACTAGTTGACAATGCAATATTAAGTCGCTTTAATGTCTGTATGTCTGTTTGTTTGTCTGTAGAACGTTTACGGAACAAAAAGTGAGGTTAGGATTACACAATATCTCCATAGCACCAACAGAATGATCGATGAGTCAATGAGCACTGAATTTAACTGCCTTCCAAGTCACTCAATGTAACAACTAAATGAATTACAAATAAATTAATAAATAACCTACTAAACATCGTTAGAATACAGAAAATAGTATGACACATACATTTCCCTGAAATTGAAAACAAGCAAATTAAAGGGTTCATTTTATGTATTTTACCATGTTTATATTAACTCGCTTTCGTTGTCTGTTCCTTTTGGTACATATCTTGTAATAATAATAGCAATCCATTTTAAACTAACTTCCCGATGAGATACTTGATCTTCAAACATAGCTCAAAACTGGATGACAATGCAATATCAACCCGCTTACATGTCTGTCTGTTTGTCTGTAATAATAATAATAGTAAAGAGCAATCGATTTTAAACTAAATGAAATAAACCTGAAATTTGCCATATGTCTCTGTCATCATCTCATTAAGATGTCTTTTTAGTCCGTTTTATAAACGTGGTATATTAAAAAAATATATCTAAATTTCTGGTTGACGTTCAATAATTATTGGAATTGTTTTTTTTATATTTAGTAGTTGATCGATCTTCACCTTACTTGATACACATATTGCATATGCCAAATATCTTTGCATCACATCAAAATAATGATTCACCTAGATATATAATCATTTACAGCTTCTACTATAAAAAATCTCTTCTGAACATTTTGTCCCATTGAGTATGTAATAAAAAGTATATATTTATCAAATTCTTTATGGAAAACCACTGTTAGATTGAAATGTATGTAATTTTTTTCCTAAAATAAGATTTTCTAAAGTTTTTACTCAGAATGAGTTTTTGGTGTTCTTCTCAGACAGGTGAAACCTTAAATTTCAATTGAAATGAAATTTGGGGTATTTCTTGTTGTCTGAATGAAAGTTATTGATTTTTTTTGTACATTGTTTGTCTTAAAAAAAATATATCAGAATCAAATATATATATATATATATATATATATATTATATATATAATTTTATAATTTCTTGACCACATGTTTATTTTCTTTGTTTTCTCGAAATAAGGGCCTTAGTCAGTATATGTATTTTTTATTTGATACGACATTTCAACAAACATTGTTTATGTCATCTTCAGGTAAATTCTTAAAAATAATGTAAAACATCTAAAGTTAAAAACAATACGTTACATAACATTAAACAAATATGATTAAAATTCAAAGAGACGTTCAAAACTTACAATATAATTTAACAGTTATTCTTTCAATATTTTGTGTTCATGTTGAAAGGAATTCTTTCAATATTATAACTGTTATTCTTTAACAACTACTTCACGTAAAGCCACTGGACATTGAACTCCATCTGATAGATATTCTGAAAGGACCCTAACTCAATGAGTTCTTAATTAAGACTGGAATAGAAAATCAAATAACTTTCTGAATAAAAATGCAAATTTTCAATTTTAGATTCTTTCTATTGAGTTAGGGTCCTTTCAGAATATATATCAGATGAAGTTCAATGTCCAGCGTGGCTTTAGCCGGGGAAGTAGTTGTTTTCTGTTGGACATTAAAAAAAAAAAACATTTTTATCGTGGATTTTTCAATTCATAGAAAAATCTTTCTATTCAATTGAGAATGTTTTCCTTTTCAACATGAATACCCCACAAGAGGTTATCTTGAACGATGGAAGATAGTGACTAAAGTTTATCTTTCAGTCGCAGATGATTCCACATCTGATTTCATGAACATCCTGTTCATAGTTTCAAACAAATCAATTCGTGTTCATATTTCACAATTGGAATGAACATTGTTGAATATCTGAGATTGCTAGATTGTTGAATATTTAGTTGTAGTATGTAGGCTCTATTGTTATAATTTATGCAAGACTTTTTCGTGTCAAAATGTAAAGATCAGTTTATTTTCATTACTATTTTTTTCTTTTGTCAAAATTTCAACCTTGTCAAAATCGAATTTACGTTGATTTTCCTTTTCATGTTTAGACAATGGTGTGATGTCTGATTTTAATCGTATTTGTCAAATCAAATCAAATCATTTATTGGTGTTTCCAATTTACACTTACGTGCTTACACAAGTCAATAAAAAGAATATATAAATGTAGGTATGATACAACGCACATGATACACACACATACATATAATGGTTTAGACAAAATTTACAAACAATGATAATATTGGTGATTACCCATTCTTAATTAAGTTTAAAATCTTTGACATCACAAGAATACTCTAGAAACTCTTTTACAGAATAAAAACACTTCCTAATTAAAAACTTCTTCATCACACGTTTGAATACAGTGACCTCCAGGTTTCTGACCTTTTCAGGTAACTTATTGAAAAAATGAATTCCATAAAACTCTGGCCCATTCTGGCAACGCTTAAGTCGGTAGTAGTTTGTTACTAAGTCATTATTTTTACGCGTGTCATAATTATGAAACTCGTGTGATTTGTACTCACAGTAGTTACTTTTAATATGGATTAGATTTTGTAGAATATAAATTGATGGAAATGTTAATATGTTTTTCTCGATGAAGACCTCTTTACAGTCAGCGGTGTATTCCAGATTTGAGACGATTCGAATAGCTTTCGTTGCAGGCGAAATACCCTTTCTGTGCCAGCCGCGTGTCCCCACGCTAGTATTGCATAGGATAAATGCGGGTGGCACAGAGCAAAGTATGCCTGTCTCAAAACACTAATAGATACATTTTGCGAAAGATTTCTAAGAACAAATATATTAGTCTTTAATTTATTGCATACATAATCTGTATGATGATCCCAGGTTAGTTTTGAATCGATTTTTACTCCCAAGAAAGTTGCAGCATCCAAAGACCCACAATTTTCAGGAGTTTGTTTAAGTGTAAATAGCATATGCTGGTTTTTTGTTTCATTCAAATATAAAAGGTTGGTTGAGAACCATAGTTTGGCTCTCGACAGTGTCTCAGACGATTCCTCTAGTACTTCGGCGAGTTTTTCACCTCTGATAGAGAAGGTAGTATCATCTGCAAAAAGGGCATAGTGTTCAGAGATTGCCACATGTGGCAGATCATTTATATATATATTAAAAATAGTAGGGGTCCTAGGACCGAGCCTTGTGGGACACCCACTTCTACAGCTCTCCTTGCAGATGACACCCCTTTTATACATACTGTTTGATATCTGTTACTTAGATATGATTTTATTAGGTTTATGCTATTACAATTGAAGTTATAGTATGGTAATTTACCTAGCAGGATATCATGTGAGACACAGTCAAAAGCCTTGCTAAGGTCGCAAAATGTTGTAGACATAAATTCTTTTCTTTCGAAAGCATCATGAATCTGGCTTACCAGGTCTAATATTGCAGAGCTTGTACTTCTGCCTGGTCTGAAACCAAATTGATGGTTGCTAAATAAGTTGTGAGACTCGAAATGCTGAAACATTCGGAGCCAAAATTTTTCAAAAATCTTTGAAAAGATTGGTAGTAGGGAAATGGGTCGATAGTTAGTTGGGTCATTTACCTCCCCCTTTTTAAATACGGGACATATAAGCCCCAATTTAAGAGCATCTGGAAATATGTTTTCTTTTATACTCTGATTTATTAATTTTGTCAGTGGAGAAATCAATAAATTTTTTACGTGTTTGAGAATCCTCACATTTAGGCCAAAGATGTCCCTGGCACTTTTATTCTTTAAGTTATTTATTATCTCCCTCACTTCATTGTTTGTTACCTCATTAAAATTGAAGGTACTTGTGGGTGATTCACTATTTGATTTCAGAGATGCCAAAGGATTTGTGTTTGTTTTAGGAATATCATTTTGAACTTGTTTTGCAATGTCCGTGAAGAAAGCATTAAAGGTTTCAGGAGATATAGAACAGTCTGGATCTCGTTTTTTAGGTTGTCCTTTATACTTGTTAACTATATCCCACATTGATTTGATTGGGTTACTTGAGTTTTGGATTGACAGATCGTTTGAATTTTTTTTGGATTCTTTTATGGCCAGACGATATTGCTTTCGGTAGTTGTTTTTCTCAGTTCTAGATTCTTCACTTGGGGCAAGTCTATAAACATAGTTAAGAAGATTGAGATTCTCTCGCATAACTTTTAAATTTTGATTGAACCACTGTGTATTATAATTTGTGTTTTCCTTATTAACATATTTTTTTTCTGGAAATGCTTGATTGAAATAAATTTGAATTTGTTCTACAAACATATTAAATTTTTCGTTTGCATTTAATATATTGTCAGATATAAAAGGAAATGTTTCAGACTCTAATAATTTATAAAATTTTATCTTACCCATTTCTGTGATTGGTCTGACATATTTCACATTGACCTGTCTGGTACAGTCGGCCATGGGAACTTGATATTCAAGCAGTTGACCATTTTCATGATCTGATATGTTTGAGTATAAAATATTAGTAGTGTAAGGCTCTTCAAAATTTACAAAAATGTTATCTAAACAATTATTTTTTCTTGTAGGTTTGAAGATGGTTTGCTTTAGGCCGAATGTACCCAACAAATCACAGAGTTGAGCACATTCCGTTTCTTCTGTGCAGAAATGCACATTAAAATCACCCAACAAGATTATTTTTTGTTTCATGCTAATCTGATTGAGGGCATTGTTCAGGGTGTTTAAGAAAGTTTCAAAGTTACCTGAGGGGGACCTATAGACAAGAATAATATACGTTTTTAACTCTTTTACAAAAATACCACAGACTTCAACGCACTTATCTATACTCAAAGCTTTTATATTATCAAGAGCCTTGTATTCAAGTGTGGGTTTTATAAAAATTCCTGTTCCACCTCCTCTGGCTGTTTCTCGTGCCGTCCATGTTGCTACTTGTAGGTCATAAAAGTTTAATGCACTAATTTGTTCTTCTGAGAGCCACAGTTCACTCAGGCAAACTATGTCAAAGTTTTTGTCACATATGAAAGCTTCGAGATCATTTACTTTGTTGTTGTTGGTGAAAGACTCTCAAGTTTTTTAAGTTGGCCTCGTTTGCACATTTTTGTGAGGTAAACGACGTTGTAGGTTCAGAAAATGGTTTATCATTGTTCCGTTTGGCCATAACTCAGGAGCCATTATCTGATTTTTTAGTTGTTGGGGTACTGTTAATTTAAAGGAACTAACCATCCTGTCCTTCTTGGTTCTCATCTTTTCGCAAGTGGAGTTCTCACCAAGGTTATTTTGCTTTAGGTGTTCGATGACCACCTCTGGCTTAGTCGCTGGGTCTAGTCCAGTTATAAATATCGTTGATGCTCTTTTGGCCACTTTAAGTAAAATATTTCCAGATTCAACAGTACCTCGCAGAGGGGCAGGTCGCAATTGGATTTCCTGCAGATTTTTATTTATATATGTTCTTTTCTTCGTTTTTCTTTTTATTTCCAGCCATTTGTTTTCAGGTTGTTGTTGGTCTGCATACATGACATCATTCCAGTCTTCTTCCTTTTTTTCATCAAACATGTTTTCCGTTAGATTTATTATCTCATTAGCTTTCTTTTGTGTTTGTATTCTAATTATCTCAGCAGATACCTGTTTTTCTGAAACAATTGGAACATCCTGTACATTGGGAACTCCATCATTTATAAAATTAGAGCTACTTGAATCTCCCCCTATATTGGAATTCACAATGTTTGCAGAGGACTCAGGCATTTGCCACTGGTTTTTGTTAGACTCTCTTTTTTTGGAGGTCGCATTTTTTGCCGATTTATCGGTGTCAATGGTTACACTTTTTGCACATGATTCGTTGTTTATGTGCATCAGTTTTATTTCTAGAGATGTAATTTTCTCGTGAAGTAGCTGAATCAATTGTTCTTTGTCTGATATTATTAAGTTTTTATCCTCTAACATTTGCCGGAGTAGTAAGTTTTCTTCCTTGAGATAGGAGTTTTCACTCGTTTTTGTGTCTGTTTGTGTTTGGGTTATTTCATGTCGGCACTTGATTGTCTGAGGCATGCAGGATGAAAAACCTCGTTACATTTAATACACCGCACTTTTGATACAACTTTTTTTAAACAGTGTTTACACAAGTAATTAACATTTTCTTTGGGAACAAATGACACAGAACTTGTGCCATCCGCCATCTTGAAATGGATAATCGTATTTGTTTGATGTTATGTAACGTATTCTGTTTTTAACTCTACATGTTTTACATTATTTTTAAGAATTTGGGTAGTAAGATCAATCTTGCAAACTTATTTTATTTTTCTTTACAGATCAAGGAAATTGAACCTTGCAGATACAGTTTATTCAGAAGAGAAAAGAAGATAAAATGGCTGATGATTTGAAATTGCAATGGGAATTCAATTTAACAGAAAATATCGAAAACAAATGGAAAACTTGATATTATGTTATATAAAGATTAAGATGTCTAGAAACCCTGGTGTATGCACTCATATCTGAAAATGTGTGGGATCAAACGTGCGACAATATGGCCTACTTGATTTCTTAGATGGCGACCTGATTCGAATGATTGTTGAGTAGATGTCAACACCAAAGAGCAACTCTCCTAAGAAATTTATTCAGACAATGTTCGGTCCGCTCCGAAAACGTCAAAGATGTGGAAGAAGTAGATTTCCGCAATTCGGTCATTGTTGTCATTGTCTTCAATCATTCGGGCAGACAGCGACAAACAGTTCAGTTTTCTTTACTTTATTACTACGTCCATTGTCTAAGCTTCGGCTTTTCGCTCCTCGGTGTCGCCGCCGTTACAACGAATCAAGATTTTATTTTAGGTTATATTTAATATTTATCTTTGATTACGACGAAAATGGCATAAATAGACACTGTCGGCCTAGACTTTGATTCTTGTTTGCTTTTGGCGTTTGGCTTGTTCAATTGTGGCGTTAGAAAATCGAGAATTCCGTTTTTATTTTCGAATTATACATTTATTCAAAATGAAGTGCATGGTTCCATCTTGTGAAACTGAAATGACATTTTATGTAAGTGCGAATTTACACGATCCAATAAATTGGTCAATTTTGTGACCTTGAATTTTATTGATAGGTGTAAACAGAAAATTGTCGTCAATTTGAACTTTACCAATAAATTGATGAGCTTAGAATCGGTTCTAATTTTTCATCAATTTTTAGTGACAATTTGCAGTAACTTTCGGCCATGAATTGGATGCCTGCTAGAACAGAGATTTTCAGGTTATATGTTATTATTTACGCAATTTCACATACCCTACCCTAATCGCGAGAAAAATGATAGTGCGAAAAAAAAACATAATTTACGTTGCATTACATTCGCAGCAATGTGCATTGCTGAATATAAAAGACAGATATGTAGAAGATGGTGGATTATATCTTGGATTGAGAAAAGAGGGAAAGGAAACTTGACATTAGTTCACGAAAAATTCAAACAATATTTAAGAATGGATCAGAGTCAATTCAATAAGCTATTGAATAATATTCAGAACTTTTCCTATAGTTGAACCATTTCTTGTCAGTATGTTGGTATTCCTGAGTAAAAACTGTTGCCAAAATTGACCAATAAATTGTCAGGTGTAAATATAACCCATATTGGTCAATTTTATTGGTCAATTTATTTTGATCAATTTTATTGGATCGTGTAAATTCGCACTAAGTAAAATATAGTATATAATACCATTGTCTCTTTAGACAATGATAGAACAATACAATTTAAATGATATTTGATTTCTGAAACACTTTATTTTTTCAGGCTCACTCTTCCGAGGTACGATGAGAGGAAGGAATCATATATCAATTGAGTGACAAAAATTGTGTCTGCAGTGTGCACTGATTTAGGCAGGATGATATATATTGTGGTAAAGAATAAAATCAGATTGAGACCTGAAGCTATCCTCAAACTAAGTTAACGAAAACCCTATTTACCGTAAATCCAAACAATTCAGAGGAGTTTCAGGTTAGTTGAAAAATGAAAATTTTGATAAAGCGAGTAGAGAACATATATATAAACATTTTAAGTAGGTTATTTATTCATTTTTCATAAAAAATTATTCATCTTATGAAAATAAATTACTTATAGTTGGCTAGCACACCTAGTTATTTGTATTGATTACATTTTTTAAAACCCATGTATTCATTTCAGGAGATTTTGTTATCTACATCAGCAAACAGCAGGAATAAAAACATTGGGTCAATTGAAAATCAGAATGAAAGGGATATCAGTTTGGTTCAATTTCACTCAGCTGAAGGAAACCTGCTTTCAGAAAAATCTTACCAAAACAAGGAAAATATTGTCACTAGGTACTTTTGTAATATGACCAATGGATGAAATTTCTTCTTCAGAAGAGGTAAGATATTAAATGAATTGTTATGTTGGAATTTCATTATAAAAAACAGTTCATCTCTTAACCTTCCCGAATATAAACTTGTTTTTCAAAAATATTCCCATTTAATGTTACACTCTGAAATTCAAAATATCTTGCACTACATTTGATGTTCTTTATTTTGTTATTAGAGATATCAAATAGTTATTTATGCAACAAGTGCAAAAAGTAAATGTTTATTGCACTCGACGTGAAGTTGTCCGATGAGGCCGTCAGGCCAAGTTGGACAACACGTCGAGTGCAATAAACGCTTTTTGCATGAGTTGCATACAATATTTTTTTTAAGTTCATGCAAAAATAAAAATAAATTTATTTAGGTGGCACTAAGTGTGGGAAAATAAAAAGCAATAGCAAAATATTTAATAATTAATTAGCACTATCGATTTGAATTGAGAAAGTTAGAAACTAATACCTATGTTAGGAACAATTTAACTCATTTTAGATAAATTGTATTTTTTAGTAATTCCGTAATCCAGTATGCAATAAATATGATTGAAAATAATATGAAAATGCAATTGTTTAAAATGTAATATAATATCACAGAAAATGCACTAAAAATAGCGTCGATTTAAACTTTTATGTTTGTCATGATCACAAAACGCTGTAGTGGAATGACAGATGAGTGCAATAAACATTTTATTGCACTAATGCAATAAAGAACCAGTTTTTTCACTAAATATAGTTCAATAAAGTTTTGGTTTTTGCATGAACGTAGAAAAATATATAACAGCCAAACTTCAAAATAATTTTAATGAATGTGAACTCCTCTTCCACAATCCTTCGGGGATTCTGAAACTTGAAAGTTAATATCAGAAGGTCAAAGAATAATTCAGTGAGAAAATTAAATAATAATTTCTGTGAAAAAAATGGAAGAAGTATTATAACAAACTGGACTGGTGGTAGTGAGCGTAGAGGCGCTGGCTGATGTCCAGATGGTCCGAGTTCGAATCTCGGCACGGCTAATGAAATACAAATTTATTTCTGGAGTTTCGTTGAGCGGGAGGAGATTCATATAACACTCGACAGAACAATAATTTCAGACCATCTAATAATATGGTTAGAGATTCTATAATATACAATGGCATCAAAATGTATAATATTCTCCCTATAACCACTAGAGAGACTACATGTCTCAGGCGATTCAGAAGAGAGGTAAAAAAAATATTGATACAACAATCACTCTACGAGATAGATGAATTCTTTAACTTAAACCTTTAGATAGTCGCAGTTCCACATACTTGGGAGCTCATTCATAACCCTTGGCGAACTTGTATGACTATAACTAATTTTCTCAATAGCTCCATAATATGTAACATTGTCTTCATTCATTTACTTATTTTCACACATACTGAATTCTGTCCATTATTCAACCTTGCCTATTTACCACACTTTGTATCATTTGTATAATGTATATGTAAATGTATATGTATATGGCGTATCTTAGACAATATCTATCTATTTTTATATATATTTTAATATTGTTACCCACCTATTTAGTTATAACCTAACTGTATGTGCATAATCTCAGATTAATTTTATTATTTTTATAATTTTTACAAACCTAAGCTTTGTCTTTAAGAATTTAATTCTTTGACAATAAAGCATATCTTGATTGATTGATTGTGTACGGTTACTAGTCGAGTAGTGCTTCGGATGACACTCAAAAAGCTAAGGTCCCCGTCTTCTTAACTCACACAAGTCTCTGACTTTTAAGGGTTGCTTTGCAACTAAATTGGTGGTTAAAAACAATTATAAAAAAAATTATGTAGAAAAAATAAAATTCCAGTTTCATATATTTTATTTGGGATGACCATGTTTTCATTGGATTCATATTTCTAGCTGATATACACCTTTATCATGACAGGGTGGATATCAGTTATTTGTATTGATTACATTTTTTAAAACCCATGTATTCATTTCAGGAGTTCTGAGATTTTGTTATCCACATCTGCAAACAGCAGGAATGGAAACATTCGGTCAGTTGAAAATCAGAATGAAAGGGATATCAGTTTGGTTCAATTTCACTCAGCAGAAGGAAACCTGCATGCTTTCAGAAATCTACGAACACAAGGAAAATATTGTCACTAGGTACTTTTGTAACATGATCAATGGATGGAATTTCTTCTTCAGAAGAGGTAAGATATTGATTGAATTATTATGTTAGAATTTCATCAAAAAAACAGTGGTTGAAAAAATATTCTTGAACAAAAATGTGTATTTTCAATTGTATAATAAAATTAGTACATCTCTTAACCTTCCGGAATGTAACTTGTTTTTCAAAAATATTCCCATTTAATGTTACACTGTGAAATTCAAAATATTTAACACTATATTTGATGTTCTTCATTTTGTGACTAGAGATATCAAATAGTTATTTATGCAACAAGAGCAAAAAGTAAGTGTTTATTGCACTCGACATGAAGTTGGCCGACGAGGCCGTCAGGCCGAGTTTGTCATGATCACAAAACGCTGTAGTAGAATGACAGATGAGTGCAATAAACATTTTATTGCACTAATGCAATAAAGAACCAGTTTTTCCACTAAATATAGTTCAATAAAGTTTTGGTTTTTTCATAAACATAGAAAAATATATAACTGCCAAACTTCAAAATAATGAATGAGAATACCTCTTCCACAATCCTTCGGGGATTCTGAAACTTGAAAGCTAATATTAGAAGGTCAAAGAATAATTCAGTGAGAAAATAAAATAATAATTTCCGTGAAAAAAATGTAGAAAAATCGAATTCCAGTTTCATATATTTTATTTGGGATGACCATGTTTTCATTGGATTCATATTTCTAGCTGATATACACCTTTATCATGACAGGGGGGACTCAGCATAATATAATTTACCCCATACAAATAATATTCAAACTCATAATATTTAAAATTGATATGAAATGTCAAAAATTAGTATTCAAATAAGTGATTCATGAATAATTTTTCATTTAATATTGATTTATATTTGTTGAAGGTATGAATGAAGAACAACTTTTCAATCATTCCCATCGAAATTTTACTAGGTAAATTTGTGTTTTAATTTCACTTGACACAGTGTGGAAATTAATTATTCTTGAAATTTTCAGGAGGCAAATTCCGCATATGAAATAAAATTCAGCATATCTGGGAAAATTCAGTATTTTTGTGTCCTTTCCTGTTGGTGGATGAAGAAAAGCCAATACGTCCTTGACAACACAGGATCATTTGAGGTATATATTGTCATACATACCCATTGAGTATGTAATAAAAAGTATATATTTATTAAATTCTTGATGGAAAACCACTCTTAGATTGAAATGTATGATTTTTTTCTTAAAATAAGATTTTCGCTCTGAATGAGTTTTTGGTGTTCTTCTCTGACAGGTGAAACCTTAAATTTCAATTGAAATGAAATTTGGGGTATTTCTTGTTGTCTGAATGGAAGTCCTTAATTTTTTTTTTGTACATTGTTGGAGTTTTTCTTAAAAAAATATATCAGAAAAATATATATATATATATATATATATATATATATATATATATATATAATTATAATTTCTTGATCACATGTTTATTTTCTTTGTTTTCTCGAAATAAGGGCCTTAGTCAGTATAGGTGTTTTTTTACTGATACGACATTTCAACAAACATTGTTTATGTCATCTCCAGGTAAATTCCTAAAAATAATGTAAAACATCTTAAGTTAAAAACATAATACGTTACATAACATCAAACAAATATGATTAAAATTCAAAGAGACGTTCAAAACTTACAATATAATTTAACAGTTATCTTTCCATGTTCGTGTTATGTTGAAAAGGGAAACATTCTCAATTCAATATTGAATAGAAAGATTCTTCTGTAAAGTGAAAAATCCACGATAAAAATTAAGTTATTTTTTGTGAATGTCTAACATGAAACAACTACTTCCGCTAAAGCCAGCTGGGCATTGAACTCCATCTGATAGATATTCTGAAAGGACCCTAACTCAATGAGTTCTTAATTGAGACTGGAATAGAAAATCAAATAACTATCTGAATAAAAATGCAAATTTTCAGTTTCAGATTTTTTCTTTTGAGTTAGGGTCATTTCAGAATATATATCAGATGTAGTTCAATGTCACGCGTGGCTTTAGCCGGGAAAGTAATTGTTTTCTGTTAGACATTAAAAAAAAAACATTTTTATCGTGGATTTTTCAATTCATAGAAAAATATTTCTATTCAATTGAGAATGTTTCCCTTTTCAACATGAATACCCCACAAGAGGTTATCTTGAACTATGGAAGATAGTGACTAAAGTTTATCTTTCAGTCGCAGATGATTCCACATCTGATTTCATGAACATCCTGTTCATAATATCAAACAAATCAATTCGTGTTCATATTTCACAATTGGAATGAACATTGTTGAATATCTGAGATTGCTAGTATCGAGTTTGTTTTTATCTGCTTTCGTTTTTTCCCATTTTTTTGTCAAAATTTCAACCTTGTCAAAATCGAATTTACGTTGATTTTCCTTTTCATGTTTAGACAATGCTGTGATGTCTGATTTTATGTAACGTATTCTGTTTTTAACTCTACATGTTTTACATTATTTTTAAGAATTTACCTGAAGATGACATAAACAATGTCGAAACGTCGTATCAAATAAAAAATACATAGATTTCATTCCGAGAAAACAAATAATATATATATATATATATATATATATATATTTAGATAGTTTCATCATCATGACTGGTTCGTTTAAAACATGATTCAAACTGTCTTGGGGTTGCAGTCAGATGTATCTTTCATTAGGTCTCAATGATAGAAAGAAAAGTCTTTGTCATATATATATATATATATATATATATATATATATATATATATATATGAGTTTGCACTCAGGAGGTGAATTGATTAGAAATACTCTTTGGAATACGTCGAGCTATTGGCAACGTTTATTGCCTTCCTCAGGACGACTACAAATGCATGGTTTGGGAATAAAGAATTATATTATAAATGTTAACTTACTAAGGTGAGATTCAAATTCGATTTAATATATATATATATATATATATATTTATTTATATATATATATATATTTATTTATATATATAGTCCCACTACACCATAATGGTGAAATTCAGCCTTTGACTCTTTATGATTTTATCTAGACCTCAATATTTCTTCGATTGTTGTGTCACATAGTTGGAGTTAGTAGTATTTTCTGTTAATTCTCTTCATTTCCATAGCTATTGGATAAGAGAGGAATTATCATGGATTTAAGAAAAACTTCTGAACAGTTTGTATAAAAGACCAATTTTGGAAGAGTTTTCATAACTTTTTTATGTATTTGGGTAGTAGGATTATTCTTGCAAACTTATTTTATTTTTCTTTCCAGATCAAGGAAGTTGAACCTTGCAGATACAGTTTATTCAGAAGAGGAAAGGAGATAAAATGGCTGAAGATTTGAAATTGCAATGGGAATTCAATTTAACAGAAAATGGTCCAAAACAAATGGAAAACTTGATATTATGTTATATAAAGATAAATATATTATGTTATATAAAGATATACCAATGGATGATTGATGAACCCGGCTAAACATTTTTGATGGTGGCTTATGATTTTTTTCGATACACAAATATAAACTACTCCTTCGACGGCCTGCAAATCAATTATCTCTCGGTATATCATTATATAGCCTTTCAGTAACACGTATACCAAATATTGACTTGGCAAAAAAAATTAATAGTAAGTTTAGATTTTTTCGAAATACAAATAATAACTACCCCTTCGAGGACCTGCAAATCAATCATCTCTCGGTATATCATTATATAGCCTTCCAGTAACACATTTACCAAAACTTAACTTAGCTAAACACTTTTGAATTATTTTAGCATTGAATGAATGTGGTTTTTTGTGGAGGAACAACGTTTCTTGACATGTTTTTTGGGTAACCTTCCACAGTCTGAAAATGAAAATATAATCAAGAAAATCTATACAAGTCTAGAAAGGGCAAACTAATTAGTTCACCCCGATAAGTTACTGCTTTCACCAAATTATATTTGCTATAGAAAAAATCATTCGATTTGTCAGTAACTTTTCGTTCCCTTGCCTATAAAAATAGTAAAAATTCAAAAGATACTTCTCTATATAGTTTTTGATTGAGGTTTCGGGGACTATATCTGCCCCCGTTCTCAAAATCTTCTAAATCTCCTTTAATTGTTTGAATAATTTGGATTTTTTCTTGCAGAGTCTTTTTCGCTTTTTCAACTGATTTTCCTGATTATATTTTCATTTCCAGACTGTGGAAGGTTACCCAAAAAACATGTCAAGAAACATTATATATAGCCTTTCAGTAGTACATATTCCAAATATCCACTTGACTAAACATATTTGAGGGTGCATTTTGAACAAATATCAAATATATCTTGGTATATCATTCTCAAGTTTTTCATTTGTGTTGTGTTCGACCATTCTCTGTTAAATTGAATTTCCATTGCAATTCCAAGTCTTCAGCCATTCGATTTGGTTGAAAATTCGAAGGAATTTTGATTCACCCTGACGTCACTGATCATTTGGATGCCAGATAAAAACGGCTGCCAGAAAATGGCCGCTAACTTCACACTGGTCTGCTAAATAGGGCTTTTTGAATTAATGCAAAGTTGAATATAATCTAAATTTGTAATTCAAAATTTTTAATGACTCTCTTATTGAATTACAATGAAACGAGAAGCACAATTCCTCAATTACTTATAAACTTTGAGATATCACTGAAAAATGATATGAAGTTCCTTTTTTTTTTAATAATAATTTTCATTTCAAATATATATTATTCATAGGGATAAGGGATTAATCATGTTTCGGATACAATCCGCCAAAGGAAACTGTCGTTTTGTCCAATTAAATATTCAATGTCAAATTTCAGCAGAAAGTTGTAATTAATATTGAAAAACATTTTTACAGGTTTTCTGAAAAACTCCAAAAAATATCTATAATATATAATAATAAAATATGATATTAAAATGCATTGGAAATGAAATGGAAGCCCCTCCTGTTGAATTGCAAGAGGTTCGGGCTCTCTACAGATTTTCCCAACATTTTTAATTTGATCTCGGGTAAAAGAAATTCAAAATAAATTTAAATAACCATCATTTATATTGAATCCTGATACAAATCACATTGACATATTTATTTCAGTTGTATTATATATGTAATAGATTAAGATTTTTATGTTTCTTGGGTTCAATAAAAATTTATTATTATTTTACATCTCATTATATTGATTTCTCCCAAAAATATATGTCCAAAGGTTGGGTTTTTTTTTCAGACGTAGCTCATTTTTCGAATAAAAAGCTTTGACAAATCTCTGTCTCGCTCTAGCATAGCCTGCAAAGCTTCTGAGCAAAATCATTCATTCCGACTGAATAACAACACATCAACATTTTGGAAAGGTCTTTGTGGAATTCTTCACATGACAGGAAGTATTGCCGTGAGTGTTCAAGAATTTGGTTTGGTTTTCTCATGCTAGCCTTTTCTGAAACTGGTTCTGGAATCCAATGGTTGTCTAGGAGTGGCTCCGAACTGGAAATATCAATAATAAAACACTATTTAAATAGGTTCAATAAAATATAACTAGTGTGTGTTGTTTGGGAATAAAGAGAAAAAATGGTTTAAAAAAATCATCAATAAATATTCTTGGTGAAAAATATGTTGTCTATACCTATATTTAATATGATGTGCCATTATAATTTTCAGTTTGGAAATTAAATTGAATGCCCCAAAATCAATTGACTACAGAGGCGGTGCCATGAAAATAATTTTTTGAGATGAAAGAAGAAACCAAACATTCTACAAACTCTTGTGTTCAGAGAAAACCAATTGTTTATTTATTTTTTTCATTAAGACTATATATTTCATATATTTTTTTTACTTTTATCCTTGTATCATGCTGCTCGCTAGATTTTCCAACTTACGAACGGTTACTCAAATTCAACTCTCTCAAACTACAGTGGAATATCATTTAAAATTTCTGAGAAAGTGGTATGAATGCTAATTTATTATTTTCCACTTGGAAATCATGGTGACACGCAGTCGTGGATAGTCATAAAGTAAATTTTCCTCTCTACAATCAATGAATCTTGTTTATTTAGTATCTCTTTTGAAAGGGTATTGTGAGATTTTGTTAATTAATTGAGGAATTTATAAGCATTATTACATCTAATCAGCAATTGCAAATGATAATATTTTTTGGTTTAATACATTGAACTGTGAGAATTTTTCTTTTGAACTTCAATGAGTGCATATATTTCCCAACAACAAATAACTCAACTGTTCATTTTGAACAGACTTTAATAGAATATGGGTTGCTTTTTTGAGGCTAATATTTCGATCATTTTTCACACGTAATTTTCGTACTTTTGCCTGCTGAACACAATTCTGAAATCCAAACATGCCCTTCTCAATTTCATTCAGAGACAGTTCTCTCTCCTTCATTCAAGACAATAAATGAAATAATTTTTTATTTCATACATTCATTTTTAAGGATCAATCGGGTTTAAGTTATGTTTGTATTCATAACCTCCATAAGTTGGAAGACACATCGTATTGGTGTCCAGAATCCTATGACTTGGAACGTTAAATTTGAGTAAAAAAAATACCTTTATTGACATAGGAGAGGTCGCCGTATCTCCAGAGGTAATTGGGAGCACAAAGTTTGTGCTCAGTGAGAGATTGTGCAAGTAGCTAACCCAAAATTGAGAAAATCGTTGGAGACTATAAATTTATCCAAAAATCAAACTATATATAGGATATCACAACCGAAACTTTTAGGACCAGGCTTCGATTTGAACTCCAGAACACTACTTCGAAAATGGAATATATGCGTCAACACATTCTAAGCTCTGTCGGTAATTCATTTGAAGTGCAAACAAAATCCTTAGAATTAGTTATGGAAAATTATCGGAGAAAAAGTACCACTTATTGATTTTATAAACTTTTAAAATGTGTTATATTAGCAATTTCACTCACCTGCATTGGTGCGGCAAAAAATCGACAGCCTGTGACAGACCACACAACATACAAACACGTTTCATTTCAATGATTACAAAACATTGGTAAAATTATAACTGAGTTTTGCAGAAATAACAATTCACAAATCATAACCTCAATCGGATTGAAAAGCATACAAATCTTCCAATTGGTTGAAAAATTCATAAGTGACATGTCCGTATTCCGCATCAGTGTGCAGGTTGCCTAAGGTTGGCGAATGCATTTTGTAATGGCCAAACAGATCCAATTCGTTGAACTATGTCAATTTGTCACCATCTATTGTGAAAAATTTGAAGTAGCACGCGAGAATCTCTACTAAAAAGTCTAAACAAAATCGAATCAGTACATAAGTTATAAGTTTATTCAGCAATAGAAATAGAAATAGGAATACAGTAGAAATGGAAATACAGTAGTTCAGTAATTTGACAAAAATCAACTCTATTCTACAATAATATATCTATAAAATCTATTTAGACAATTTGACCTTAACTATTACTGGAATTTGGCGCACTATGGTATTCTAAGATACTGTGTGTGCGACTCTTCTGTTTGTAGAATTGTTTCTGAGGTACTGACTATGTCAATGTTTACATAGGCACAATATATTACATTAGTTGAGAAAGGAAAAGTAGTTTGATGTGTGTAATTTATTTTAAGTGAAGTGAACATTAGGTAGCTTATTTTATTTATTTATTTTTTATTTTTTTCATTCAAGGTAAATAAGGGTGAAGTTTGTTTGTATAATCCATTTTATAATGTCTTTTTTAATTTTATTATATGGCATTACTCTAAAATTCTGCGGTAGAGCGTTGTACACTTTGGGACCTGTACAATATATATGTTTCTGGCAAGCAACATGTTTGGGGTTTTTCAAAAGGACATTTAGTTGAGCTGCGTTTCGCGTGTTTAGGTTATGACAGAGATTATTTCTATAATAAGAAGTTTTCAACATAAATCTTGCAACTGCTTTAAGGTAAAGTTGGTTTGGAGTGAGTAATCCACTTTCTTCATATACTAATTGAGATGGGTAACGCTTTTTTTTAAATATAATTATTTTTATTATCCATTTTTGGGATACTTCAAGCTTTGACAAGTATATACTACAAGCATTTCCCCACACAACGATGCCATAATTTATGATAGATTCTACAAGAGAGAAATATATTGCTTTTATGGTTTTATGGGGCAAAAAGTTACGCAATTCATAGAATTTATAAATTAGTTTTCTTATTTTTTTTGTAACGTAGTTTATGTGCTCCTTCCAAGTAAAAAGTTCATCTACAAAAATGCCCAAGTATTTAACACATGTCTCTCTATCAATTTTGTGTGTGCATGTACATTGTTGTTGTTCTAAGGTGCAATGTGATTCATGTAGTTTTATGTTTGTTACATCGGTGGGTAGGGATCTGATTGAGAGAGCGAAGGTCATACATTTTGTTTTCTAGGCATCTTACTCGGGGCCCATCCAGATCCATCAATTCGTGTTTCGAATGGTTTTTCGAATGAGTATAGGGGTTGCATGTAGTCTGAAATCATTTCGAGTTCTTCGATGTTGATTACATGAGTGATTCTGGTATGTCCAGTTGTTCGGATTCTCCAGTTTTTTGTTTGTTTCAGTCTGTATGCACTCATCCTGGCCTCTCCAATGACATGTAAGTCAAGGGGTTCGAGGTTTAGGATGATTTCCATTGCAGCTGTTGGAGTGCTATTCATTGCATCCGTGATACAGAGACAGGCAAGCCTCTGGATTTTCCCAAGGTTGGTTTTTGCCTGTCTTTGATTTGTTTTTGGCCACCATAAGAGTAGCCATAAGTTATTCTTGGTCTTATTACCGCTGTGTAAAGCCAGTGCATGGCTTTCGGTTTAAGCCCCAGGTTTTTCCAAAAGGTCTCCTGCACATCATGAAGGTTATCTTGCTTTTGTTGGTTACATGTTGAAGATGCGGGTTCCAGGTTAGTTTCTTGTCAAGAATCAGCCCTAGATATTTCACCTGCTCTACTACTTGTAATGTTTCACCGAATAGTCTGGGAGGTATGAGATCTCCCATGTTTCTTCTCCGGGTGAAGGGAATTAGTGTTGTTTTGTTCGGATTTGCCCTTAGGCTCTCTCTGTTACACCATTCCTCTACTGTCCTCAGTGCATTTTGCATTAGCTCTGAGGTTGTTCGAGTATTCTTTCCCTTGATGAGGATGACCAAGTCATCTGCATACTCTTGAGAGTAATACCCTTGGTTATTCAGAGAAATTAGCAGTTCATCTACAACCATGTCCCACAGAAGGGGGGAGAGTATGCCCCCCTGTGGGGTACCTCTGGAGCAACCACTTATCCTCCGTCTTCTGATACAAACATGCAAGGATCTATTGAAGATTATTTCAAATTTATTTCCTTCAGTACAGAAATCAACTTTTGATTCCACTGCCTCGGAGATTGTTTGAGACCATAGATACTTCTCTTCAAGTGACACACTCTCCCTGGTTCAGTCTTCAACCCCTCAGGTATCTTCATATATACATTAAAGTCAATATCACCATTCAAAAATGCAGTTTTGATAAATTGTCTTGCTATCATATTCCATTGAATGCAGTGCGCCAAGAGGATTCTGATTGTATCGTAGCGAACCACAGGTGAAAATGTTTCATCATAATCAAGTCCTGATATCTGACTGAAACCCTGAGCAACTAACCTTGCTTTGTATCTTATGAATGATCCATTTTCCGAAAGTTTCTTTTTGGAAATCCACCGACAGCCAACCAAGCGAGCTTCTGGTGGTTTCTCGACAATATCCCAAACATTATTTTTGTCCATTGATCGTAATTCTTCACCTATGGCTTCGATCCATTCTATTGATTCAGGACAAGAAACTGCGTCAGAGTATGATGTTGGTTCATCCAATGCTAGTTTGCAGTAATCTTCAAGATACTTTGGAGGAAAATGATGACGAAAACTTTTTCTAACTGATGAATAGGAATCTGACACTTCATCAATATCCGTGACAGATACATCCGATTGTGATGGGGCTGAATTGAACTCGATTCCTTCGTCACTTTGGCTTGATGTTAAAGGTGTGTCTAATGACTTTTTGAACACGTCATTTTGTGATCTCTTGAATGGATGAATTTCGATCACTTCACCTTCTTGTTTGAATTTATAGTCCCGTGAGATGACAATTTTTCTACCTGTCCAAAATCGGTACCAACCATCTTTTTCGCAATATCCAACCATCACACCTTCTGTTGCTCTTGAACACAGCTTACTACCAGATTTCCTATCTTCTTCGTTGATATGGATATAAGCTCCATGTCCAAAACTTCTCAGATGAGATATAAACGGCTTTTGACCAAAAAACATTTCGAATGGTGTTTTCTCGTGGAATGAATGAAGTAGTCGATTCTTAACATAAACTGCATGAGCTACTGCCTCTCCCAAAGTGATTGTGATAATTGTAAGTCAATCAAACTGGTTTTAGCCATGGTGTTGATAGTTCTATTCAGTCGTTCAGCTAAACCATTTGTTTCATGAACTCTTGGTATAGAATTCTCAACTTTTATTCCATTTGTCCGGAAAAAATCTCCCAGAGACTTTGATTTATATTCTCCACCATTATCGCTCTTGAAAGCTAGTACTTTCTTCCCAGTTTGTCGTTCCATTCTAATCACATAATCCTTCACCTTTTGCTCCACTTCATTTTTATGAGTTACGAATGCAATTTCAGTATATCTGGAGTATTCATCAATAAAGGATACATAGTAATAACTTCCCCGAATTGATGGCGTAGAAAATGGACCAACAACATCAGAATGAACTTTTTGCAAGATATCGTCACAAGTATTACCGGCTTCTTTAGAAATCTTTCTGGTTGACTTTGATTCTTCACAGGCATGACAGTCAAGTTTTGTTCGATCTCTTGGTATGACATGAGGATCAGCCACAACCTTCGTAAGTTGATTGAATTCACTAACTGGTAAATGTCCCAATCGACGATGCCACGAAGCAACACTGATATTTATGACATCAGTATTGGATTCAATATTTACTTGTTGAAATATCTGCTCCTTCTTGTCAGAAACAACCCATCCAACTATTTTTCCATTCTTCCATAAAGTAATATCTTTTTTGTTGCCTTCCATAGAAATTCCATTAGCTTTGATTCTTTCCCATGCTAGAAAAGAACATTTTAATTCAGGAGAGTACAAAACATCATGAACAGTAACATCTTTCACTTCATTTGTCGGTAAAAGCGCTTTCAATTTCACCTCTCCAATATGAGTGACATTTATTCTCTTATCATTTCCAAGTCTGATGAAACCATTGTACGGACGGAGATTCATAAAGCTATCCTTATTACCAGACATGTGTGATGTTGCACCGGTATCAAAAATCCATTTGGAACTGTCATGATTTGCAAGTGCTGCAAGATATGCTATATCTTCTTCATCGGAGTCACAAACCAAATGGGCATTATCGAATTTCTTCGGTTTATTGCGACAATTCTTGATAGAGTGGCCTTTGCACCATTTTTTGTGCTCCTTACAAAAAGAACATTCCATAAAGACGTCTTTGTTTATTCTGACTGACAACAAAAGCTTCACTCTCCTCAACTGAAGTAGATGTTACGGATAATTCCATCAAACGTGAACACACATCATCATAAGTCAGGTTTGTTTTCGTCTTCAAATTATCAACTATGTTGTCCAGTTCATCTGGTAGAGTAGTGAGAAATAATGATCCTTTTGCTTTGGCAGACATAGCTAACGGACGTAGAGCAGCTTCCAGCGTATCATTTCCTTTATCCTGAGATCTATCTGCTGTTCTTTCGACTAACCTTGCCCAGAGTTCATTATACTTGGAAATATGCTCAGGAATGTTGAGCTTGGATTCACATTTGATTCCGACTAAAGATTTAACCAGAACATGTAGAGAATATTCACATCTTTTGTCGTAAATATCATTGAGAGCTTTCCACATGTTATATGCATCAGTATAACACGTTATTTGGCTCACAACGTCGCTATCGACATTGAAAAGTATGTAAGCTTTGGCCAAAGAATGCCTGTATCGCCAGTCTTCACATTTTGCGGAAAATTCTGCTTCTGAGACTTCGATTGGACGTGGACTAGCAGCTGGATTCTTCTCTTCGGCAGACACTATCTTCTCTAGATTATTCAATTCCATGTATGAAAGCATCATTGTCTTCCATGAGTGATAATTTATTTTACCATGTAACCTTTCGAATCTGGGAAATTTATCCATTCTTGACTGGAATAATTAACTTTTTCTCTTGAATTTCTTCTTTCACGAATATCTTCAACTTTATTTCTATTCTTTTCAGCGTAGAGCTGGGCCCATAACCTTTTGTTAATTGATGAAATCTTGAAGAGTAATAATGAGAAACTCTGAAGTTTTTTATTCAAATTAATTAAATGTCAATTAACAAAATAACATAAGTATCACAGATACGAGTCAAAATAAAACATATGATGAATACAGATCACTGCTTGATTCAACAGTAGTTTGATATTTTTAAATCGCATTGTACACAGTTTTCGATATTTGGAATCAAGCGCTTTGTCCATTGTGCCTTACTCAATTAACTAAAATGTTTACTGAAAAAATCATTACTTGCTGATCCTATGTATGAAATTAGCGATATCTATACTCATATGTGGACGTAAAATAAATGTCATGTAAGAAGTTCTCTTGTGCGCGTGCTAAGAGTAACTAAACAAATTTGTATATTATCACAGAAGAGGACTTTATTACTGTACCTTATTTTCGTTATGTCTTTTTAAACTAATTGTTATATTTTAAAATTCATAGTTATATTTTCATTATTAAGGATGTATTTTTAAACTATTTACATATAATGCTGACGTACCAAAACAAATCGCTTGTGATACCGTGGTTTACTATGCATGTTTTCATATACCGATTATGTATATAATGGTGAATAAAGATCTTATCTTATCTAATCAAATAAAAATATACTTTATTGACTGAAGATAATTCTTAATAACAAAGCTTATAAAAAATTTATGGTACATGTAAATATATATAATTTATATATATATATATATTTTATGATCGTTGATTGCGGTCGTTTTTTTAATTTTATTTTGTTTATTTACTTTCCACAATCAAACATCATAACAAAAATAAATGATTTTTGGGTTTGTTTTACTAATATTTTCTTTTTTGGTATTTTCCAAAAATTTTTAAGCTAATTCCTTTTTTTAAGATTTTATTCAATATGTATTGATGAATAAATACCCATATAAATATTCAATATCTCCGGCTATGCTCTTTACCAGATTTCCTTCACCTTCAGCTAACTCAATCGGTACGCCTATGGATCTCAGACGTTGGTTCTACTGTGGAGCCCTCTTGACGTCAATTCCAGAAATTAGCAATTCATTGTTGATGAAACATTGAAAATAAGTAGAATTTCATCAAAATAATAATTTCCTTTATTCAGGAAAAGCTTATTACTACCTAGTCTGCGATAAATAACCTAATTAGTGCTTCAGAAACAAGTATATACAGCAAACATTGAAATTATGGAATAATAAAGTGAATTCAACCTCGTTTTGTAGGTTGTGTTATTTTAAAATAATTCGGGAAGAGTTCTATGAAAGTTCTTTCAAATTTCAGATCTTATTTGCACTGTGGCAACTTTTATGGTTTCAACAAATACCTGGGATCTCCTGTACCAAACTGCTCAGCGTTTCGGATTCTATCTCGTCAACTGGGACTTCTCCTCATTTATGAATTTCCAATGAGACAATGGTAATGTTAACTCTGCATTTATGATTTTTTTATCTGGTAGTGTTCTTCATATTTTACTAATGTTTTCTTGGCTAATAATTGATTTTATTCCAAATTGTTTGTGTGTTCCAAATTTAAATTTTCAACGTGGTTCTTCCCAAAATTATTTTTTTCACCATCCACCTCGCTTGTTGATTCTCTCCTCTTGATACCAACACATTTTGTTTTTCTTCTCGAATTTTCGATTTTGACACACCATTTGTAGCACTTTTCATTATTTTTCACTTCTTTTGACAGTTTTTATTTATGAAACTTTTCTAACTACCTTATAATCTATAGACAATACATGTAAAATTATTCTTTTGACGTTTCTGCTTTTCTATATTTTTAAAATTACTAATTTTGCATCAAGATCTCTCCTGGCATCTCATTGGCTGTGGTGTTCAGATCCGATTTCATATACAGGATGTTTGAACTATTAATATTTTGTTATCTGCTTGTGATCAAAAAATATATTCATAAATTTTGATTTCTAAAAATTTTAAAATTATGCCAATTGATCGTAATGTTTAAAACATATTTATTTAAAACATAAGTATCGATTGATATTATACAAGGTTTCAGAAAAAAGGTAGAATCTTCAGAAAAACTGTAAAATAACATAGCACAGATTACCAAATACGAATATTTTATTATTTATGGGTTTTTTCTTTATTGTTATTATTATTTCAACTCTTTAAACATTTAACCTACTTCTAAACATAAAAAATGCCCTAAATTTATATTCAACATTTTACTACGAATTAGTAAAATTTGAATATTAATTTAATTATTTACAATTACTAATATTACTTTATTTTTGTTTCAGAGACTACCTGTTTTTGGAGGTCCTTTGAATTCAAGAAAGAAAATTCTTAAAGATAACATATTTACATTTGATATATTTAATATTTATATTTTATACTGATATATATTTTTCAATATTCATTCGATTTTTAAAATTATTGGTACTCCTTTCAATTATACTCAGTTTTAATTATTTTACCTATCTCTTCCTTTAATTATTCTCAGTATTTATATTAAATTGGATATTTTATTAATCTGAATCTCTCAATTCATTTACTTTTATTTTGTGCATATACTCTTTCGCTATACTTTATTCATACATCATTACCCTATTATATTCATTTATAATTCATTAATAAACCTTTATTTTATTTATCATTAATATACCTTCATTTTATTTTGTATTATTATTATTATCATCATTTCCACTTACACAAAATATTTTTATCTTCATTTTCCCTTCATAATCTATTTTGGTTTTTTACTTTTTCTATCTAATCTGTACCAATAATTGTATCAAATTCTATGTTTTTCAGTATAATTGATTGTTGTTCAATATTATTATTTTCTATCTCAAAATTTCAATCCATTTGTTGATTTGTTTCCCCTAGTTTTTCTCTCATTGATGTATTTTCACCTTTAAGATCATTTTCCATTTTATTTTATTTTACTCATATGTTCCTGAAACAATATCTATCTATCAAATTATTTTCAAACTTTATTCCCTACATTACCTGTAAAATGTATTAAACCTACAATTGATTATTCCCTAAATTTTTCATTTATTATAATATATATATATATATATATATATATATATATATATTTTATTTCGAATATTTTCAATTGAAATTTTCTGTTGACATTTTCAATCGTTTCTTTTTTCATAATTTCAAATTTTTCTTGTTTTTGATAGTCAAATTTATTCAAATTCTTTTCTATTTTTATTTTTGACATTTTACTCTTCATTATCATATTTTTTTTTATTTTTATTGCTTTGTTTCATTTTAAAAGTTTTATTAGCCATTTTTCCATTATTGTTACTTTGTCATTTATTTTCCCCTTTTGTATCTCAAATTTTTTATTTATCACCTTCATATTATCTATAAACTTATTTTTTTTGTGATCTAGATTCATTTTTTTTTCCTTTTTTAATAAATTTTACTATCATCTGTTTTTTGTATAACTATCCCTTGAATTTTCTTATTATTTTGATCACTATTTGTTTCAAATGATTTACATATTCCTTCTGTACTTTCTTTGAAACTTTCTTCCATTCTTCCCATACTTTATATTATACTATCTGTGTTTTCTTTCATTTCATGTTTCATACTTTGTTTTAGATTTCTTTCTTTTCTCTATTTTTTTTAAACTTTCTTTCATTTCTACCAATAATTCCATTATTTTATTAAAATAACTGTCCCAATCTGTCCTTTCGCTTTGTATTTCACTCTCTCTCACATTACTACTCTCTTCTTGTTCCTGATCACCCCTCCTCTACCTTCTACACCTTCTTCCAAACCAACTTTATTACCATCTCTCAAATCCATTTTCTCAACACTTATACTAATATGTTAATGCAAAATTCCCATAATATCAACTTTTTATTTTCCCTGTATAGTATTTTTGATTTAACAAATGTTTTTCTTTTCAATTTCTATAAAATTTGCACTTGCTTCTAATTATTATTTTGGCAATTCAGCTCCACGTTGGGCGCCAATTGTTATGATGCGTTGATTGCGGTGGTTTTTTTAATTTTATATTTGTTTATTTACTTTCCGCAATCAACGCATCATAACAATATATATATATGTTATATCCAAAAATCCAGGCATTCTACGCAGTAATTCCACAACGCGGTTGCAACATTGTTGCAAGAGCAAATAGGACAAAGCCAAGTCAGCATTCATCCACCTGGGCTCCAGAAGCCGTAAACAAGGCGCAGTTCTGAGTCAGCACCACCGCATCTATAAGAGGACCCCAAGAACCGAAGAGCGTCACTTCTATTCGGCACTTCTATTCCGTTAGTTGTCACATATAATTTCATATCATTTTTGTAAAACAAATATAAAATAAAGTTTATTTTTTAAAAAACCATTTAAGTGAATATCACTATAACAAATTGGCGCAGTCGTGCGGATTTTTCAACACCCTGATTTCAACACCTTGAAATACCAGAGTGGAGGTTTCCAAACCCTTGTGAGAAGAACCCAACGCAAGACGAGAAGACGGTCTCTGGAGCTTTGAGGAAACACGCAGAACGAGGCTCATCCCAAAGTAGCAACGCTCATCCAGCCGGATTTCATCTTCCGTCACCAGCGAAAGAACAAGAAATTAGCAAGTAAGAAGAACAAGAAAATAGCAAGTAAGAAAATCATCCCAGCACTCCTGAGACTTCCTGTGGATTAGGAACACCTAGTGAAGCCCTGACAGAGAAACTCAGCACTCATCCCCAACACCCTGAAGCTTTGTGGATAGGAACACCTAGTGAAGCCCCTGGCAGAGAACTTCAGAAATCTCACCTGTAAATAACTGTAAGTGACATCGAATCATCTAGTTTTAAATTATTCAATTCACTCATTGAAACTATTTACAATTCTTTTTCAATTTCAATCTCAGAAAAAGTCCTGTTTTGTTAATAGCAAATTGTCCCAATTTTGACCTGTTATACCCTATTTTGACAATTTCACCCATTTTGAAAAGACCCATTAAAATGTCTGTTTCCGACGATGGCAACATCATAATGCTGATGTAGGAAATGATCCCGAACTCGAACCATACAAATTATCTGAAATTTTTCTATCGTCCCTCATGCGATGGAGATCCAATCTCTTTAAATACTTTCTTAAATGCCTGGACCATGCCCAACAAATGGCAGTCGGTCAAAAAACTTTTGTTAACGATTCACATTAGAAATAAATTGAAACAAAAGCAGCCCAATTGATAAACTCTCGAAATCCTGAAACATATGGCGAAATAAAACTCTACTTAATGCTCATTTTGGAGATTCAAGAGATCTCACCTCATTAATCCAAGATTTACAGAGAATTAGACAAAATACGGAGAGAATGCCCTTGCTTTCTTTTCGAGACTTCAAACTCATCATGCAAAAATGTTATCTTGCATCCAAAAATCAAATCTAATTCAAATGCAGAAAACTGCTCAATCAAATTTAATTGAATCTATGGTTCTTAACACTTTATTAACTGGTCTTGAATCCAAATTAGGTCAGATAATTCGTGCAAGCTGACCCAGTTAACATGCTAGAAGCATCAATTAGAATCAAACGAGAACTTCAATTATCATATTTTGAAAATCAAAAACTCAATCAATCAAATCGTCCTTCAACATCATTTCAACCAAGAAAAATGAGTAATATGAATCAACCAAACATGACGAGACATGATAAATTTAGAAACCAAAATACAAGCGTTTCATCATATTCTAGTCAAAATCCACAAAATTCCAATTTTATCCAAATCAAAACCCAAACTTCAACAGGAATCCAAATTCAAATTTTCCGAGATTCCAAAATTTCCAACAACGATTCCCAAACTCTCGAATGCAATCAACTTCAAACTCACAGCAAAGTCAATTCCAAAGGAATTCATTTCAACAAAATCAATTCCAACCCAGATTAATAAATTCGAATCAAACCCAAGTAAGACCCTCTGTAATTCAAAGAAATCCGAATTATCCATCATACTCTTCGAATCAGAGAACTCATCATTTCAATGAGGATTACAATGAACCTCAATATCAGTCAAATGACTTTTACTTTCAAAACGACTCTCAGTTTCTAGAACTTGATAACAGTAACTATGCATCTTATGATTGCAATTCATCACAACATTATGACGACTCTTTCGAAACATATAATGATTACTTTGATGAAGATCCTGACACATCGGATTTTTATTCACGCCTAGCTATAGACAGTCCTCCTATTTGTCTGAACGAGAAGGAAATAAACAACCTTGTCGACCAAACAAATTTACTCCAGATAGAAAACAAAAACACGGAAAAGTCAATTGCACCAATCTAATGACACCACAATCCCAAAATTCATTCCAAAACTCTCTTCAGAAATTCATTTAAATACAGTAAACGCTAATAATTTATATTATATATTGGATAGTACAAGAAAATTCAAAATTCTTATAGATGCGGAGCAGGAATTTCTATTTTTAAACCCCAAACAGTTGCACATTACCCTTTATATCGTTCTCCGAAAACTTACCTATTCAAGGAATTTCTAATGAAAAATCATGATACAAGAATCTGTCATGATTCCTTTTAATGATACAGACCTACATAAAATTTACATTCACGATTTAGATATCGAATTGACGGACTTCTAGGTTCAGATTTTCTCGAACACTACGATGCAGTAGTTGATATCAAAAATAAAAAATTAATAACAATTTTAAGGAACTTCCTCTTTTCAAAATTGAAAAAATATTCCAATTGAAGATCAAAAATTCCAGAAGAAATTAAAAATATTATTTCAATTGAACCAAGAACTGAACAAATATTTAAATTGAAAAGTGATTTGAAAAATGAGGCTATACTGTTAGCTCACGAAAAGGAAAACCAATCAAAATCGATTGAACGAAAATTCTAAAATACCTGAAATTATGAAAACATTTTTCCTGAACAAAAAACACAAGTCTACTTCAAACCAAAATCAAACATTGCCGAAAAGGTAAACTCAAAGGAAAAATAAAAATTCCAAATCCTTTTGCACCTGAAGAATGTAAATTTCTGAAAATAAAAATTTTTGAAATAAGATCTAATAAAATATATTCCAAAATAGTTGACAAACCGAAAAAATAATAAAATCAATTCAAACTTTTGAAAATATTCAAACAAATAATAAAATGAATATCAGAATCACGAACTAAAAATTTCTTTCCACACCCAGATTCCAGAAAAGAAACCATAAAACAGAATTTTGATAAATCCAAAACAATGTTTTTGAATCAATCAGGTAGACCACCTGAAATACATATTTTTATCACAAATCAGGTAGACGCCCGATATAAAACTTTCGGACATAAATCAGGTAGACCTCCTGAAAGAAAATCATTGGTCACATTTCAGGCAGACCCTCTGAATTAATAGTTATTCATAACCAGCAAATATAAGAAAAAATATATATTTCAAAAGATTACAAGATGCTAACTTAAAAATTCAACCTGATAAATGCGAATTTTTACGAAAAGAAGTCAGCTTATCTTGGACACTTAATAACAAAAGACGAGTAAAACCAAACCCAGAAAAAATTGAATGTATTCAAAATTTTCCACAACCAACTAGTCCCAAAGAAATAAAATCATTTCTAGGATTGACAGGATACTATAGAAGATTTATACCTAATTTCGCAAAATTTCCAAACCCTTAACACGATTATTACAAAAGATATACCTTTCCAATTCACCACAACATGTGTGATGCTTTGAAACATTGAAAAACTTTTAGTTCAAAGTCCTATTCTGATTTATCCCAATTTTAATGACCCATTTATTCTTACGTGTGACGCAAGTAATTTTGCTATTGGATCCATACTTTCTCAAGGACCTATTGGCAAGATCTTCCTATTGCTTATGCATCCAGAACCCTATGTCCCATGAAACTAAATATTCAACAATTGAACGTGAATTACTAGCTATAGTATGGGCAGTAAAGCACTTCAGACCTTATTTATTTGGTAGAAAATTCATCTTGATCACTGACCACAGACCTTTAACTTGGTTATTTTCCATAAAAGATCCTGGTAGCCGATTAGCTCGATGGCGGCTAAAACTCGAAGAATATTCCTATGAAATAATTTATAAACCTGGCAAAATCAATAAAAATGCAGACGCCTTATCTCGCATCAAAATTAATCACTTCAAAGAATGCGCTAAGTTCCATTCTAAAATTTTAATGACAAATGAAGAAAATGAAGAATTATCCGATACTGAAACAGAAATAGCCCCTGAATTAACAAATTTTTCAAGACTTTTTAAAGAAAAATCATTAATTGAGTATTCCAAATTTTCATTTATAAATGAACAACTTTTGGACAAAAGCCATAAAAATATAATAATATTTCCACAGAGAAACAAAACGACAGACATACATGAAACCATTTTTGAAGATATTTTTGAAGAAGAACCAGATTTTCTTATAATAAAATAAATGTTTTAACTAGAAAAAAAAAAAAAACCAATTTTCGTTGTAATAAAAATAAAGTTTTAACTGTCTTAAAATAGGAAATACTTTATAATCCCTATACCATACGACCCTAATAATGCCATAGAATATATGTTCAGCTCTCTATATAGAGATCAACATGTTTTCGAACCAACACAAAATTATTATGTCGAAAATAATTCAGATCTTCCCATTCAAGAAATGCTCTCATACATTCTTGCAGACAAGGATGAAATTAAATTTCAAATTTGTCAGAGCGTGGTTCAAACCCCAGACCAAGATCAAATTCCTTTGATATTAGATCAATATCACAATGGTAAAAGCAAATTTACACCGTGGTATTAATGAAACTTTCTGAAGAATTAGAGAAAAATATAACTGGACTGGTATTACTAAAGACGTAGAAAAATACATAAAAGAATGTGAAACATGTCATAAAACTAAAATCTGTAGACAAAATTTGAGTAACCCTTTAGTCATTACTGAAACTCGAAAACCCCTTTGAAAGAATTAACATCGATCTTTTAGAAATCCCAACAAAAATTATGCCTTGACTATTAGAGACGAACTTACAAAGTTTACACAAGCTTATCAATGGAAGATAAAACCGCTAAATCAGTAGTCAATACTCTTTTATTATATTTCCAACATTATGGTACCCGTTACGAATACATTGTGACAGTGGAAAGAATTCAATAACCATACCATCGAAAGACCTATGTACTTTATATGACATCACATTTGAACTTTTCATAGCATAAATCATCCCCAGTTTAATGGAAGCTTAGAACTCTTCTATGCCACACTAATTTTAATGATTAGGTCTCAACAAATATAAAATCCCGATGAACGCCCTTTAAATGTACTCCCCTGTGCTGTTATATGTTATAACATCACGAAAAATAAAGACACACGGATTTACCCTTATGAGTTGATCTTCGGGCACACCTCTACACGACCCCAGAAATCTTATATAATCAAAAGATTTAATCACTAAATACGTTGAGATTTAAATAACAGAATCTCGTATTATTATGAAATTGCGAGCGAAAACCAACGAAGTAAAGAAAAGCCAAAATAAGATATGACAAAGACATAAAACATGAACCCCCAGACTATAAAGTTGGAGACAAAGTATACGTTAAAAAGTCTCAAATAGGAAACAAATTACAAAATAAATTTAATGGTCCTTATAAAATTTTGGAACTTTTCCAAAATTCTGCCCTTCTTGAAAATCTTGAAACAAATCAACACTCTAAAATTAATTTTGATAGAATGAAATCTTATTTCGAATAATTCATTTCAGATCGAAATGCTATTCATCGCGGCTTTGATATCACTTGCGACAGCAGCGTTAAGCCAGTTTGCAGTTATCCCGATCAACAACACTATTGGAGTGTACTATCATGAACGATCCTATTTGAAGCTATCAAACGATAAGTGGACGTTGTTAGCCTTTAAAGATACGTCCCTAATCAGTAGTGCATTAGAACGTAATCATAATATACTTAATAATCTAATGATATTTTTAGAAACAGATAATCCAAGAATGAACTATTTTTATACAGAAGTTAAAACACATATCAGCCTGCTAACGCAAATTGCTGATTCTTTAAATCTAAAATTAGAAGAAATATACGTTGATACGAAATCAATAAATAAAAGAGTTAAGAGAGGATTAATCAACGGTATTGGTACCTTTTGGAAAGCCATTACTGGTAATTTGGATAGTAGTGACGGAGAATATTTTAATGAATGCATTAATAAAATAACCAGAGACGAATATCAATTGGAAAATCTTTTGAAAAACCAAATTTCAGTTACCACTTCAGTAATTAGAAGTTTTAATTCTACTATACAAAAATTACAAATAATTAAGTTATTTATACATTGAATCCTATTTGAATGATATTTTGAATTCAATCACTTTCAAGACTTAAAATACTTCATACATCAATTATTACCCTAGAGATTTGGAATATGCTCTTCAAGACATTACCCAATCATTGAAAAGAATAATTTACCACTTCCTGCAAAAACCTCGTCTATTGCTCAATATCTAGATTTAATTGAACTTGAAGCTTTTCAAACAGAAAACAGAGTTATTTTTGTTCTGAAAATTCCTCTAGTGGAACCTGAATTTTACACATCCTTTCAATTATATCCAATCCCCATCCTTGATAACAGGACCGGACTTTCACATATTTTACCAACCAATTCAAAATATATTGCGAGAGATGATGATTCTATGTTATATTTTATATTGCAAAATTTAGATGATTGTAAACCTTTAGGAATCAATATGAGAATTAGTTCTGATATTTTACCTTACCCTATAGACACAAATATTTGGTTAATAACTTTATCAGATCCTTTACCTTTAACAATTACCTGTTCAAACATTGAACCTTTTACTAAAATTATTCAATTGAATTCAATTTTGAAACTTCAACCAGAATGTAATGCTTTTATTGGGAATACCAGAGTACATTCAAAACATATGAATAATATTGAAAAGAATGTAACTTATAATAGTCATGCTATTTTAATTCCATTCGAATGCTGTGAACATTTGCCTGAAAAACACAATATGCCAATTTTGAAACCATTAAAATTGAGTAAATTAAATGTTGATGATTTGAATATAGCTCAACATAAATTAAATCAATATTCTGAAGATATTGACAAAATTATTAATGAACCTTTTATCACGAAACATATATCCTGGTTTACATATTTTATAATTATATTGATATGTTTGATAATTTTATATATTTTTGTAAATGCAAAAAACGTTATCCCATGAAAATTGGAATTTTGTCACCAAGAGGAGATGATCAACCCCAAGACCTCCAGGCCAAGGTCAACCCTTCAGAACCCTTTCTAGGTTCTTACCTTCAAGAAGAAGACCTAGTATCCACATCGGTGAAGGCGTCGAGGAAGAAGAAAGAATAATCTTGAATTCGGCCCAAGCAAAACTTCAGTCTAAAAGTTGCTGCATCCAATAGCATCAACTTTTCAAAAGATGGAGCTGTTATATCCAAAATCCAGGCATTCTACGCTGAGTAATTCCACAAGCAGTTGCAACATTGTTCAAGAGCAAATAGGACAAAGCCAAGTCAGCATTCATCCACCTGGGCTCCAGAAGCCGTAAACAAGGGCAGTTCTGAGTCAGCACCACCGCATCTATAAGAGGACCCCAAGAACCGAAGAGCGTCACTTCTATTCGGCACTTCTATTCCGTTAGTTGTCACATATAATTTCATATCATTTTTGTAAAACAAATATAAAATAAAGTTTATTTTTTAAAAAACCATTTAAGTGAATATCACTATAACATATATATAATATATATATATATATATATATAGATAAAAACAAATCTTCAAAAAAAGAAGGAAGAACAAAACATTAACATTGATTAAAAAGCTGAGTTCCTTATAGTAGCTATTAAAATTAACGTCATTATAATTAATACAAGATTAAATGACTTACCTGTAAGGAAATTCAATCTTTATTATACGAGAAGCCACGTTCGATTAGACCAAAATGGTAGTCACGCATTCTCGTGCTACTAGCCACTACCTTCAACAAAACAAAAACAATACAACCTTATCTCTTACTCATTCTGCCCAGGACATGACATCATTACGTTTTTGTGGTATAGCCACTGAAATTTGTTCAGCTTATTTGGGGTGGGTTTCTCTATAAAATTATTTTTCCAAAAGAAAGAGGAGGGTTGGTCTAATCGAACGTGGCTTCTCATATAATAAAGATTGAATTTCCTTACAGGTAAGTCATTTAATCTTATATTATACTTCGAGCCACGTTCTCATAGACCAAAATGGTAGATATTTAGAGCTTAACTGAACAAATTCCACTATTTTGTAAGGAAATTATTCCATTTTAATCAACTTGGCAAATAGATACGTATCAGTAAGTATATATACATACATATATACACATTTATCTTTTTTTTTTTAATATAGTTCATTGATAATTGAAAAATAAACTTTAATGGAGCCAATTGGCAATTAAGTGTGCCGTTCTCAAATTCGTGGTTTAAAAAGTTGAGGATGTCAGTAATTGATGAATTAAGAACTTGAACTCTGTTTGATTCACAAAACAGCCATCATTTTTTCTATGAAATATTATATAGAGCTTGTGTATTCTGACTTACAAGAAGATTTAAAGTCAAGGAGAATGTTATTGGTGAGTTTTTCTCCTCGTTGCTTCCCTGATAATCTGGATACAACCAGGGTAATCTTCTCCCAACTTGGATGGCTCTCCCTTAAAGAAGCAATAAACAGTTTAGCACTGAATTTGAAGAAAATAGGTTTTGATACACTCAACTCCCAAATATGGGATACCACGGTTGAGTAGCCCAATCTAGAACCACAACGATACCCTCTCCCTCATCTTCTATAATTGTTATTGAGACCTCTTGTTATGAAAAAAAATGGTAGATCATATTTCCATGAAACATATTTATTACATTCTTCATTCAAATATGATGTCAAGAAATCATCTCAGGCTGTCTAAACTCCAAATTTTTTTTTAAATACATTTATCTTTCAATATATACATACACAGACCAATACATATGAACACATATATAAGTAGAATTACTGTTTATTTACAACTAGAAATTCTATCTTAATACATCAAAAATGTATTCAATAAAAAATCAATTTTATCGTGGATTTTTGAATTCACAGAAAAATGTTTCTATTCAATATTTAATTGAGAATGTTTCCTTTTTCAACATGAATATCCCACAAGAGGTTATCTTGAACGATGGAAGATAGTGACTAAAGTGTATCTTTTAGTCGCAGATGATTCCACCTCTGCTTTTATGAACATCCTGTTCATATTTTCAAACAAATCATAATTGAACATTTACAATTTTCATTTCTTTCAGATCTTTTTTTTTCTTCTTTTTCGGTAATCTTACATAGGCTCATAGGCTGTTTCGTCTACCAGAGGTCTGAAATCTGACAAAATCACTGGATTTCGCAGACCGTTCTGCCATTAAACTTATACCAGCACGCTAAGCTGCTGAAGTAGATGCGTGCCGAGCATTATATAACTTGAGAATAGAGATGTGTCTATATCTGAACCTGATAATAGAGTTTCAATCCATCTTGAAAATGTTGATGGTCTCCTATGAAGATTTTAATCATTATAAATAATTCTCCCGCCGTGTTTCTTAATCTCTGAGTGATCTCTATATAATACAATGTAGCGTTAGCGCGTCGCATACTTCAGGCCTCTCCCGAAAAATCCAAAACTGGCCGGGGTGTATTGGATTGAAGTTTTTATAATATCAGTAATACAAATTTTATATGAATATTCATTAAGCTTATAATCTGGAGTTTGATTTTAGATAAGGTCTGCACTATATGATATGAAATTGAGGCAACTAAAGTAAAAAGTAAGTTGTTCAAATGATACAGAATTCTATGGATATAGTCTAGATAAATATTGAGACCCATGTTAGACTATTTCGAAAAAGTTGGTTTTCACCTGAACGTACTCCTCATTTTTTCTTTTCAATGTGATTATAATTCAAAGAATATTCTTTATTTATTTTCATACATCGTGATTCTCTATCGGTGCTAGTGTTATCTTTCAATTTGATGTAAGATGCAACAATAAAAACATTTTTCATTTCGCACCATTCCCAAATGTCTCTTCAAATCCGATTCAGGTTGGAATACTTGGTCCCTCCTATCTCATTTATATACTAAATTGCCGTTGTATTGTTAATTCTTAAAATATATCGGCATTTCCCACAAAACATCTAAGTGCATAAAATACCGCCAAAAGTTCTAGTGATTTTATTTACATTTCCCTTTTATTGTCCTTCCAAATTTCCTGTGCCGTGGAGGGCCCAAATAAGAAAGTGCTCCAACCACCGGTATAAATAGTTGTGTCAAAAGATTAACTTCGAATGACATTCGACAAATTCTGATTATTTTCAAACCACCATTCCAACTGCTTTAACATTTAAATGGAGTTGCATGCTTGCATCATAGCTATAATAATTTCTAGCTGAGAATCTATTTCAAATCCTACTAATATTATAAACGCGAAAGTTTGTAAGTATGTTTGTTACTCTTTCACGTAAAAACTACTGTATGGATTTTAATGAAACTTTACAATAATATAGCTTATACATCAGAATAACACATAGGCTACAATTTATAAAGATATTGTGTGAGTTGTCCAAAATATGACGATAAGTGTCAAGTAAGTAGGAAAAAATCCATCTGCGAGCTATTCTGGCGACGATGACAAACCGAGTGCGCGATACTACGGTACGGTCCAGCGGCATATAAATATATATATATATCAGAGGAAAGTGCTAACCGTAGACACGTGTTTCGGACTTTCGGCCCTCATCAGTACGGTGGAGAAGTGCAAGGATGAACAACACTTGGTAGAATATATATATATACATAAGTGTACTTGAAATGGGAGCTCACCTTCTATTGGTTGCACTTGGTTATGGAGAAATGTGGTTTTATTGTCACATACTCTATTCCCATCATCATAGCGGGATGAAATACATACAGGATAAGGGGCTAATGGGATAACGCGAAAAGCAAAAATGGGATAGCGGGATAACAGAATACCGCGATAATGGGTTAACGGGAAACGGGATAACAGGATAACGGAAAACGGGATAACGGAAAACGGGATAACGGAAAACGGGATAATGGGAATCGGAATGACGGGAAACGGGATAATGGGTGAGGTGGATAACGAGGAATGAGATAACGGGAAACAGGATAGAGGGAAGCTGCCAAAGCCACAGGCATAAGCTAGATAGAAGGAGACAAAGTGAAACATAAGAAAAAATATAAATTCCACGCGGACGAAGTCGGGGGTATCAGCTAGTATCTCAATATTAGCTCATCCATCCATCCTAAAATTCGTAAAATTTTCGAATTTTCATTTCTTTCTGAATAGGTATATACCTACACATATTTTTCGGTTCCAGATTCTTCTAAATCTACTATAAAATCAAGTGATTATAATAATTCCGAAGTGTATTTCGAGAGCATTCATCAGCTGAGTATTCCATTACAAAATCGTCCAAATAATTTATTGATAACACAATGATTGTTAATCGGTTTCAAAATTTTGCAAAAAGATATGGAGCTGTACTCAAGCCCAAAAGGAAGACAGGTAAATTCTACAACTTCTCCATTGAAAATGAATTCAAGATATTGCCTATAATATTTGCAAATGGTATCAACAAAGTATGCATCTTTGGATCAATTTTATACATGACAGATTCTCCAGGAATAATATATTTTACTGTCTGAATTTCCTAATTTGATGTGTTTAGTGTGGATGAATCTGTTAATGATTTTGCTTTTTTGAAACAAAAATCTAAAATCCCCATTTGCCTCTGGAACAAGCCAGTATGATGATAAAAATTCGCCTTTCTTGTGTTCATATCTAATAATTGACCCATATTCAGTAATCTGTCAATACAAGTCTGCAACCTACATATTTCAGTTCTAGAGCTCTCAATTAGCGTTGGAGGGTGGAATTGTATAGGTAATTCAAAAAGGTATTTATAATCCTTCCACACAGAAGAATGAATTGATCGGATGTTAGTTGTGACCATTTTCCTTTAAAAAAAAGGCAATTTAACCAGCAAATTTTTTGTTTACCTTTTTATTCAATGCAAACACGCGATTGTAAACTTATATCTTGGCGGGGCGCTGAAAGTTCAAATAATTAGCCCTTCCCTGGGATTGCCGTGTGGAGGATGATTTCTTTTATTATATATATATATATATATTTATATCATAGGATGATTTTTGAACAGACTGGGTGGTTTTGCAGCATTTCCCAAAATTTGGACCAATAAAAGGGTGCCAATTTTTTATTTGTCTGTTTCTGCTACTCTCTGAGAAACCTGGTTCAACAAAGGGAGAACCTGATGGCGTCTATATACTGATAACAGGTGATGGGTCCCATAAAACAACCTACCCGCGTCTACTACTGGTATCAAAAATCTCTACATCGAGTATGCTGTTCAGAGACATCCAGGACAGATTTTTTCCTCTCAATTGGAGTTAGAAAATTTTCCAACTCCTAGTCTAGAGCTGGCCCTCTCAGAATAGCACATTTCTCAGGGAAATTAATCTGTGATAATCTGTCGTTTCTGTAACTAAAATACAGGAAAAATCTTACTGCAGCAGCTGGCTGGCTGCCCCTTATCTCCTGAGGGTGATCGTTCGCCTCTCCCCCCTATTTTCAGACACTTTGTATAGATGTCGGACTCTCTTCCGTTACCTCGTATTCTATCCTCTCGATTTACCTAATAGACAATTATTCCACTTTTCATTGATATCCATGAATAAAAAAGGATATATCTTGTTTATCGTTAGCAAAAAATTGCCATAACCCAGCAAACACAATTATGTAAAATTGACATGTATGTTACATAAGTAATATTACTTGTTACGTAACTATGTTATGTAGAATTTATGTCACTGTTATGGCGAAATGTCCGCCACAAATACAACCTCATTTTTACATAACACTAATGTAACTACTTTACATATATTTTATATAATTTTATTAAGTAAATATTATGTCACAATGTGACATAATATACATTAGATGTTATGTAACTTTTACATAACTATGATGTAACTACTTCACATATATTTTATATTATTTGATTATATAAATATTACATAACGAATGTAACAAACAGACATAAATATTACATAACATACACTATATGTTATGTAGCTTTTATCATTGCTATGTAGATGATCACTATCAAAATTGTACAAATAACAGCTTACACATACTCACTTTAGACCTACTTATATGCAATCTTGCTAACTATAATCTACAGTGTAGATTATCTACTGATGATAAGTTATCTAAATGTGCATGTAGGTGTAAAGTGAGTTGGTGTGGTGAAGGGTTATTTGTACAATTTTGATTGTAATATTCTTCAGCGTCCATCCAGTCTCCATCGTAGATACCACCACAAAGACTACTTATCTACTTGTGATATATGGTACATAAACATGATAATAAATTATCATTTGAAAATTGTATGTTTAGTTTTGACAGTAAATTTCAATAACTTTTGTGAAAAAAGAAATCAGGAAGCATGACTTTGCATGTAATTCTATATTGATAATTTCATACTGCCAGATCACAATGGAGAAAAATAAAAAGTTCAGTATAAAAAATAAATTATTTAATTTCTGTATTGCTAAAATCACAATTTATTTTGGCATTAGAAATAAAACAAAATAATTGCTTCTTTTCTTCTGTCAATGATCATTATTCATTGGCTTTCTGCATTTTTTCTTGATTTCTCTATTGAGCCTTTGGCGCTTAATCGGAACCATTTCCCTGCATGTTTATCTATGTAATGAATATGATACATCAGGATGATTTGCTATTATTAATATCTCTGAAAATATTAATAATAATGATTTTTTGTAACCAAAGTTTAAAATATATTACCTGTTAATATTTTTTATGGAATACAAGTCTTTGGCTTTTGTAATTCCCCTTTGTCGAACCAGGAGCTTCGTAGCCAACTCATTGGTAAATAATTGGCCAAGGCATCTATACAGATGATCTTTTGCATCTTTACCACCCAAAGATTTGAAGAGATGGGCCTAAAATGTAAGTATATTCAGATAAATGAAATAAAAGCCAAATATGGGTTCATTTCATAAGGTGCCCACAGAATTTGGGAAAATGATTCCTTGAAAGAATGTATAAATTTCTCTGATAACATTTTTCAATCTCCCTGAGTTTCGTCATAGTGGAATGATAGGTCGCTGATTCCACCAATAAAAAAATTAATTGAAAGTTAGAAAGATTTATCTTCCAAAGTTGACTGTGAATTGAAAATTCTTTCTATTTTTCGAAGTGTGTGCTGTAATGAATTGAATGAAAGAAAAAAAGTGAGCGAATTAGGAATTTTAATATACTTACCAAAGAAGTTTTCACATCGTCATTTTCTAACTGAAGTTCTTCAGCGTTACTACCTCCTTTTGGGAACTTTCATTATTTGATACTTGATTTGGACTTTCATTATTTGATCAAATTCTTCTCGCTGTCTCTTAGAAAGGTTGGGGTAGGGCATTCTGTCTTAATCAAAGATTTACCTACTTAGTTTCACAGTGTGGTGATAATATATATATATCATACAATTTTCGAAATAACACAATTAACAGACGCCAAATAAACAAAATGTCTTACTAAAAACTGCCATTACCTTGCCTAATGCTAAAACCTAAAACACTCAACACTGAGAAATTGTCATTTGTCAAAGAATCTGGATGTTACCAACATAAATCAGACATTGAACCTTCTGCAGTATTGCCAATCTAATATTGAAGTAACAACTTGACGTAGCAGTTAAGTAAAACAGAAGATACTATATTGACCGTAAGTTTTTACGTATTAGCTACAACATACTTACATAAACTTATTACGTAAATCTGTGGTTTTAAGTATCTTAGAAATATGATGGAGTATTTACGTAACTATTTTACATAAATATGTTCCCTTAATTTTATGTGACATTTATGTAAATGTAACAAGTGTGTTTGCTGGGAAAGTACGAAAACATTGTAGTCATCGCAGATAATTGGAAAAAACTGCACAAACAGTTTTCCTTTTATATTAGGTCTGAAGCAAAAAATGGCGATAAAATAAGAAAACATTGTACAGCAATGTTTCTATTCATCGCAGAGAATTGGAAATAACGGCAAAAACCACTTCCATTTTGTAATAGGTTTTTGAAAAACTGCACAATAGTTCTCAACTTTCGAATTCAGCAATTGTTATCTCCTTTGCATCGATAAAGTACGAAAACATTGTACAGCAATGTTCCTATTCATCGCAGAGAATTGGATATAACGGCACAAACCGCTTCCATTTTGTAATAGGTTTTAGAAAAACTGCACAACAGTTCTCACCTTTCGAATTTGGTAATTGTTATCTCCTTTGCATATCACAAAATATGCTTGAGATTTCTTTGGAAGTCTAACTTACTGTCAGACTCTAAAGACGATGATTCAGCTATCATTCCTTCCAATTTTTTCAGTTTCTTTTGATACTGTCAAAAATAAGTTTTCTTCCCCGTTTGGCATTATCACGCACAAATTCAAATTCACTTTGTTCCATAGACAAGAGTTCTCTTTGTTCACAAACTATGTAGTCGCTAGAGCACTCAAAAACGTAATGATGTCATGTCCTGGGCAGAATGAGTAAGAGATAAGGTTGTATTGTTTTTGTTTTGTTGAAAGTAGTGGCTAGTAGCACGAGAATGCGTGACTACCATTTTGGTCTATGAGAACGTGGCTCGGAGTAATAAAAATATAAAATCATGAGAAATGTCAAATATAGAAACATTTACAAAGACAAATGTTTAGCATCTATAAATGATGATGCTCACAATGATGATAAAATGTGTAGAAATGAAACTTTAGGTAGGTACGTAAGATAAAAGATGAAACATTTACTAAAATTATAAAACTTCAGTTGAATGAATCTTCATAGAATTCCTCCGTAGAGTAATAGGCCTTCGCAACTAAGCGCTTTTTCACTTCTTTCTGAATTTAAGCTCAATGTGTGTTTCTTTTATTGCAATAGGAAGGTGATTCTACAATTTTCTGCTCTTATAAATGAGTGAGTTGTGAGTTAAGTTGACGTCGGGGTGGGAGTGGAACTTGGTGTGATAAACGTGTATTGTGTATTGATGGGGTATTTATTTCATTTTTTAAATTTATTGTGTATTAGGTACACTGTTTCTAAAATGAAAAGGCATGCAAGTAGAAGGGCTTGGCATTACTGGCCCATTCCATCTGGGCCAGTAATGACATAGCTCCACACGCTCCGGTTACCTCGCCACATAGTCCCGCACCGCCACTGGTTTGGGGCCCCTGTCACTGGGGTCTGAGACAACTGGGAACTATGGGGGGATCGTTTTGGGGCCCAACCATATAGAAAAACATGGCTGTCGCTAAGAGAAAAAAACATGGCTGCCTATCGTTGGAAAAAAAGCATGGCGGCTGTAGGTTGGAATTCCCCAAGATGTCCGTTAATGGGGGCCTTCCTGGGGTGTTTATCGGCATCGGTAGACTACCACGGAGGTCTGGAGACAGGTTGGAGATAACTGGAGCTTATGGGGGCCCAATCATTTCATAGGGAAAAAAATATGGCGGCTGTAGGTTAGGAATTTGAAGATGTTTGCTATGGGGGGTAACGACTGGGTTCTTCAGCGGTATCTGGAGGCTGCCACGGAGGTGTGAGATGTCCGTAACGTTATGGGGGCCCAACCATATATGAAAAAATGTGGCGGTTGTAGGTTAAGAATTTCAAGATGCCCCGTTATGGGGGTAACGACTGGATTCTTCAGCGGTATCTGGAGGCTGCCACGGAGGCCTGTAGGACAACTGGACGCCGCATTGGGGCCAACCATATATAGAAAAAAATATAGCGACTATAGGTTGGGAATTTCAAGATGTCTGTTATGGGGGTTAGACTATCTTGGGGTACTTATCGGTATCGGGGAGTCCTCACGGAGGTCTGAGATGTATGAGAACGTTAAGGGGCCCAATCATTCATAGAAAACAATATGGCGGTTGTAGGTTAAGTTGAGAAAAAAATGTCTATTATTGGGGGCCGAGGAGTCCCCGCCTGTGGGATATTCAGCAGCCCTGGAGGTTGCCACTAAGGTCTGAGACAGCTGGAAACGTAATTGAAGATATTACTTTATTCCACTTGGAAGATTATATGAGGTCTGAGATATGTGTGGAAGACGATTGGGGGCCAATCAGTGATATAAAAAAGTATAACGATTTTAGGTTAAGAAATTCAGTATTTATATATATTCGTTATGGAGGCCGACCCGCCTGAGGACGTTTAACGGTCTTTGGAGCATGTCACTGATGTCTGACGCATCCATGGGGGCCTGGGACTCAACCATATATGAAAAGAAAAAATATAACCGCTCATCGTTAACAAAGAAAAAATGTTCATGCGATAGCCGCCAGTCTTTCCATACATACGTTAGTGTCGTTTGATATGTTTGAATATACTTTTCGCGGCAAATGATTGCATCATAATTTGACCTTGACTGCACAAAATATTCCCACGTTCGAGGGGGCCGATTCTAAGAATTTCCCATCTTTATTGCTTCTCGGAATAAGCTCGATTGGAAAAATTCCAAAATTGAATAATGGTGTCACAAATTTCTCAGAAATCCATATCTTTCCGCCAACACCTGAATAAACAATCAATTCCGAGAATTATGTCTCGCCACTAATTCTGAGAAATTAATTGCGTCGTAGTTTTATGTTTCTGTGAACGACAATAATGACATCATCATCAGACATTTTACACAACCGAATTTCTTAATTTTTTCCCAATGTCAAAGAGATTGGGTTTTTATTTTACATTTTGGTGGAATTTAGTTCTTGTATTACTCACTAGGTGGCGTCACTATCGTTCAACCTTACACCCTACCGATTTGTGTTTGAGAAAAAGCACCATTTTTCCACCTTGTATTACTTGGAATATGGAAGGCTAGTGAAAAAATTATTTAAGTCTTTTGCCCTATTCAATTGGTTCATTATTGTTCCGGACGTTGGAGAGATAAGACGTATTTCTTCAGAGCAACTGTGTGATCAAGAAATATCACAAAATGTATGTTTTCCCATACATGTACAGGATGTTGGCGATCGTTATGTTATTTTCATTGAAATTCTCTCAGATGGGATATAGGAAAACCAAAATGCAGCGCTGTGACATATGTCAACGTATCACATTATGGTTGATAAATGAAGAATAATCATTATGGAAAAATGGAAATTATTGTTTGGAATATAGAAGAGAGTAAAACATTGTAGAGTGTATTCTTTCAAATTAACCCAACCTAACCAATTTTTTGCGTTCAATGCTATTAAACAAAAGAATAAGTTCTGCAAACGTTGAAAACCGACTATGGTGCGCTGAACCCATTTGAAAAAAATAAAAATAAAAATCCATAGCTGATAGAGATTTGTATTTAAATCTACATATGGCTTTGAAAAAAGCCGTGGTAGATAATGCGATCACATTTGATGACTTTGAGTCCGGGGCTTGGAAAATTCAAAACGGAAAGAATCGATAAATCTTAAATGAAAGTTTGAACCACCAAAGTGTTTAGTAAACGAAATGTATTCTTCTTCTGTATTTGGAAGCAAATCAATGTTTCCATTGGATCTTTGTGTGCATTGGTGAGCACCCAGAATCGTCTTATAATTGAAAATATCTTGATCTGTGAAATTTATGGGTTGCTTTCTGGTTAAGAGTTCTTCTAACCCATCGGTTATTTCACCGCGATAATTATCCTGTAATATTAATATGGTGGATATGACAGCCATTTCCATTATTGGAAAAAATAGCAAACCGGAAATCCAAGGAAAAATTGAGTTGCTTCCCAATTACGAAAGAAGAATACATTTCTTTACTAAACACATCGGAGGATCAAACTTTCAATTAAGATTTATCGATTCTTTCCGTTTTTGAATTTTCCAAGCCCCGACTCGAACGGTCCTCTAGTTTATGAGTCCAACGCTCTACCAACTGAGTTTATTTCGGCTTACAATCTATGCATACGAAAAAAGTATATAACGATAATCATTTATATGGTTGGAAAATGTTGAGTGACTATTGCCTGAAAAGTTATGGGTGGGGACATAATATAATTTTTCGAGAAAAAGTATCTGAAATCTAGGAATTCTTCCAAACCCCACTGGAAACTCCCAAAGAGTCTGTGTGTTAGAGAGAATAGTGATTATTCTCTAGATCTAGGAAAATGATCAAAATGGGTCAATGGGGAAACAACCCGCCCCGACCCATCATGACGGGAGCAGAGCAACAAAAAAGGCCAAAAAGAGTCCAAGGTGATTTAAACAAAAAAATAATAAAAATTAATCGGCCCCTTGCGAAACCCCCCCATTTTACAGACTCAGTAAATAAACCGTAATTGGCTATTAGCTTGGACTGGAAAGTTGACGTCTGACCATGCACTTGAATCCTACGGTTTTTTTTTTTTTAAACCCAACGTTTACCTGAAGTTTATTCCTCCAAACTCAAAAATTCAATTTGTCCGTATCGACCTGCCTGGGATACCAAAAATCATTTTCATGGAGATGACACTTTGGGAGAATTTCGAAGATAGGCGAACGATGGACGATCCTCGAACATTGAACGATTCTGATATTATTTACCCTCACCCTCCAATATTCTCCTCCAATACTCAAAAAATTCAATTTGTCCGTATCGACCTGTCTCGCGGATACCAACATCATTATCATGGAGATGGCTTTCTGGGGAAGAATTTCGTAAGAGGGGCAAATGTTCGATCCCTCGAACATTGAAAGATTCTAATATTATTTACGGCTGACCCCTCGTACACCAACATGAAGACTGACGTCACAGCGTACATCACTAGTTATATAGATTTCAGCTGAGGTTCGATGGGGTGGCGGTCTATATATATTTGAGATTGAGGAGGTATGGGGGGGTTGGGGTTTAGGGGGGGTTCGAGGGTGTATAAGGGGGTTGGAGGAGGTTCCTATAAATATGATTGATTGTTATTGTTTGTCAGTTGCAGTTGGCGTTGAAGTGTAAACATGTCCATGTATACCTGACCCAATTTTTGGGTCCGTCTGAACGGATTGAAGTATTTCATGGGCGAGAGCCTATAGAAATTAAAGACACTACATTGAAGCTGGAAGTGATTCCTTTGAAAATAACTGATGGTTTCTTCCCAAAAGCCCCCCTAAAATTTTCCACAGATCGAGATATGTTCAATTATAAGACCATTCTGATGCAACCAATCACACAAAGAACTGATGGAAAAATTAACAAAACAAATCTTTGGAAATATAGTAACATAATACCCAAAAGATATTTCCACAGAAGAGGAAAAGGAGTCCAAAAACAGGGTAAAAGGACTAAAAAAGGGGAGTCCCAAGAGAAGATATATAACGACCACCCTGTGTTGGTGATCAGAACATGGAGATCGTTCAGCAAGAGCCCCGCTTCCCTCGAGAACTTTGACGTTTACGAAGGGGGCATAGAGGCGGCGGTGGTGATGGTGGGGAAGTAAACATGGCATCTATTCCCCCAATACCTTCCGAGCCGTTATCTGTGGTCCAGGGGTCAGGAAAAAGAATTATGCTGTCGTTACTGTCATCGGGCCCAAAATTTGCAAATATCAACGTCTTTAAAACCTTTTCAGCCCAATACCAATTCCTAGAAAAGGCGGCGGATCAAGATGTTGGTTTTTTCCTACAGAACAACGTGAAACATTTTTTTGGAAGATGCTCGATCTCCTCTATATTTATCTTTGACGATGTGGCCCTTGATGGGCAACAGAAAATTCGGAATATTTCTCAATGTGGACACAAACACATCGTGCCATTATCTGTGTCAGCTTTTCGAAAGTACCCAAACGTGATACGTGAAAACTGCAATAGATTGGCTCTTCAAACAGGACAAAAAAAACTTGGAAAGTTTTATGGCACGTTTGACATGACTTTCGGCAATTCAAAAAATTGTTCCCTTTGGTCCCCCAAAGCCAATACGATGCCCCCGTCATAGTCAAGGACTTTGCTTGAACAATGGAGGTACCCAAAACTTTGCATGTATATAAAAATATATTTTAAAGAACAGAAAAAAAAAATAAAAATTGTCGGGCCTATGGAAAAAAAATTGTTCCCAAAATGGGGACATTCGTTGCACCTGGCTCCCCAAACTTGGAAATTCTCCGACAAATGAAATTTTTTATGGATATTTTTTAAATATGCAAAATTGTTTGATTTATTTTTGAATAAAAAAAAAAGTATAATGACATTTAAATTTTGACAAATCTTTTCCTGTACCTTCCCAAAAAATCTGCTTTTTTTGCAGTAATGGTTGCTTCTGCATTATGTATGCTTTGGGGTCTTTAGAATAGCCCATGGTGAATCCTGCCCAAGAGGCGACTAAAGGAAAACCCTAGGTGGAAGATGGGGTCATCGCCCCCGGGAAAAACCCCATATCGCTTTGTGTTGTGAAATGGATCATTCCATGTTTCAGTGTTCGGTCGATATTTTCCCGGTCTCCCCCCCTTTTTCCCCCAAAATTTCCCCCTTTTTTTTAAAAGGTGCATAATAAAGAAATAATGATTCCTGGGAAAAACCCCCGGAAAAAAAAAACCCCTCCCCCATTCTTTTTCCCCGGGGGGGAGGGACTCGGGGGGCCCAAAATTTAAAAATTAATTTTGCAACACCCCGCGGATCCGGGAAAAAATGACGCCCCACCATCACCGGGGGAAAAAAAAAGGGTTTTCCCCGGTCTGAAAACAAGTAAACTCGTCCACCCAACAAGGCCATTTTTGTCCGGGTTACAAAAATTTTCTCGTTTGGGGGTTTTCAAAGGGGGAGGGGGGCCTTTTAAGGCAACCCCTTTCATGCCCAGCGTGAAGAGATTTTAACCAAAGGATTTTGAGGGAGGGGGTTTTCCCCATCTGATACCAAATGACTAAGCCTCTGCCCCTTTTTACCCCCCCCCCAATAAACCCTTTCCCTTATAACGCCCTTTTTGATTTTTTTTCACCAAACGGGTTCCCCAAACAGCAAACCATAATCGGGGGAGATTTTTAAACCTTAACGCTGCCGGCTTAAATTCCAAAAAAAAGATGATGCGGGTCGTCAAACCCAGGCCTTCGCCACCTTTTATGGTCTGCAACGGGTAAATCCCAAACCCCCATCCCTGATGTCAACAACCAGTCTGCCAATACACTAAAATTTTTTCCCCCCAACCAATCCTGCCCCGTATAGAATGAAGTTTCCCCCCCCATTTGGGTTTCTGATCACCCCCTCATCTCCACAACATGCTTTTTCCATTTACCATGGGAATTAAATCCCCCCCCGTCTCATGGGGCAAAAACCCGGCCGACTGGGAAGGTTTCCCCGTTTTTTTTTTCTCGGGTTTTCCAGGAAAAGGGGTTTTTTTCCCTTCAGAGATCCAACACGATGTCGGGGAAAATTTCGAAATCATCTTTTTGGGGGGATGCAAAACATACCGAATACCGAAAGAAGAACATCATCCGATAAGACCTGGTTTAACAGAAACTGCTCTAGAGCTGTGGCTTCCAAACAGGCAGCAACCACGATGGCTAAAAACCCGGGGGCCCCGGGGACCAGAGCGGGATATGTCGAGGCTAAAAGGATTGAAAAAAAATAAATGCTAAAAAATGCCCACAATGCCAAAAAAAGATAAAAAAACTGAATGTTTAACGGATCCTTTATTTTGGGCTTTCCCAAAACTGGGGAAGAAACTTCATTCCCCCCTTTTTTTTTCCCCTAACCAAAAAAGGTGGAACCCCAGGCCCCTGCCCAAAAACCCCAAAATTTTTTTCGCACCTATTTTCAAATTCCACCTGATTCATCGGGAAAAAAAACCCCCCCAACATTTCACCTATTGACAGCACATGCCCCAGATCCCCTTTTCGCCAACGTATTCAGAAAAATTTTTTGGGGGCTCAAAACCCAAAACCCTTTGGGTTGGGGGAACCCCCGGGTTTTCCAAAAAAATTCCCCCCCAACTAAAACCTGTTCTTTGAAAAAAGTTCAACCACCTTTCAATTTGGGGGGATTTCCCTCCAATTGAAAATTTTCAAGAGTACAGCCATTCCAAAAAAGGGAAAAATACCAGCAACTACGGGCCTTCGCACGCTATCTATTTTTAAAAGGGCATGGAAAAAAACCCCCCCCAAAAGAGCTAAAGGGGAAAAAACTAAGACTCCCGGAATTTTCAACGATAGGCAATTTGGCTTTTCCCCTATCAGAGATCAATTTTGGGGACCCTTTTTCCCCACAAAATGGGAGCTATCTATTGAAAAAAGGGGGAAAATTTTTTGCTGTGGCTTTTAATTCCCCCAAAGGGGTTGATCGAGTTTGGGACCAGGGACCCCCGCCAACCCGTCTTATGGCTTGCCCCAGCGTGTTCTCTGTTCGGTTTTTTCAAAAAGGTTTTCCATGAGGGTCGATGGAGTTTCATCTGACACTTTTACTCATAAATGCTTGTTCCCAAATTTTTCTCCCCCCAAAATATTTCTACTTCACATCAACGACCCGTTGAAAACAATTTATGTCCCGTACCCAGCTTTTCCCATGATTGGGGACCCCCCATACCGCTTTTCTTTCCCCGGGGGCCCCCCACAGCCCTTTAAAAAAGAAAAACGAGGAAGGGAAAAGTTTAAAATTTAAAAATGGACTTAGCAACACCCCAGGGGGGTCTAATAAAGGGAAATTTAAATTCAAACCAAAACCGGTGCTTTTCTTAGAAAAACCCATCTCACTTTCCCAAAAATAACTTTGTCAGGGTAACCATCCACTGAAGTCATCCCCTTCGTGCTTGGGGATTCCCTCCCCGCAATTACCTTTTCCCCCGGAAAAAAAAAAGTGAGGGCCATTGCCAAAAATGCATCCCAAAACTTTTTTTGTTTTGTGCCAAAACATTTCCCCCCCCACTCGGGTGCTTATGTCTATAAAGGACAGATCCCACCTTTTTCCAATCTTTTCCCCCTATTTGGGGGGCACCCAAACATTCCTGGGCTTTGGGTTTGTCCAAAAAGGGGAATTGTCTGTCGGTGATGCCCCGCTTACCCAAAATCGCCACTTGTTAACACCGTAGAAAAAAAAGGGGTTTGTTCTATTTTAAAAGAATTTTCGGGGGTGCCTTCGAAATATCAACAATCGTTCCTCTTTTTGGGGTTTTTGGGGATTTAAACCCCCCCCAAAAACAGTCATCCCCACCCCGGGGCACTTTGGGACCCCAGAACATCACTTTCCCAAAAACTCGTTTATCCAACGAACAGCGGGGTTTTTTGGGAAAAAATTCCCAGGGGGGTGTTCCCCCAAAGGGGGCCCAAACCCCCAGAAATTTAAAGAAGAACCCAAATCCCACCTTCTTTTTTCCCTTGGGGTTTCCCCCGATGTTCCTTTAACATTCAGGATATCCCTTTTTTTGGGGGAAAAAAGAAAAAAAAAAAACCCTACCTTTTTTTTTTTTTTTTTTGGGAAAAGAAAACTCAGTTCTGGTCATAATGTGACATCACTGAGAGATTTTTTAAATAGATTTTCAACTTATCCTGAAATTTAACGTCTGTCAAGTATTTTTTTGGGGAAATTTCCCCCCCCTTGGGAAATTTCAGACTTTTTTTTTTTTTTTATTTACTCCCACAATTTCGTATTCAAAAAGCTTTGGGACCCCTTTTTTTTGGGGTTGAAACCCAAAAATTTTTTCCCAAATTTTTTCCTTTTTTTGTCTTTTTTGTTTCCCAAAAAAAAAAAATCTGAAGGTAGACACCTTTTTTTGGTTTGAAACCATAATTCTTCCAAATTATACCCCTTTTTTTTGTATTTTTTTTCCGGGGTTTTAAAATGTCTGAAGGGAAATTTTCCCTACAAATTTTATTTTGCCCAAGGAACATTCAACTCATCTGGTTTTTTGATCATTTTTTTTAAATAGATTTGAAAACTGCTTTTGGGGAAAATTTTTAATTTTTAAAAATTTTGTTCTTCTGAAGCATTGAATTTAA